>CAUYQU010020417.1:0-52254 GCA_963574635.1 Cheracebus regulus | reverse complement strand
AATGAAAGATAGAAAGAGGAAGAGAAAGAGGGAGAGAGAATGGGATTCTTGTTTTATTGCCCAGGCTAGAATACAGTCTAAAAATGGGTATTAAAAACCTCACAAATTTATGGGTTTCATATGAAATTTTATTACATGTATATAATGCATAGTGAGCCGCTCAAGGATATTGAGGGTGTCCACCACCCAAGTACAATACATTTTTGTTAACTATAGTCACCCTATTCTGCTATCAAGCATTAAATTTATTCCTTCTATCTAACTATGTTTGTACTCCTTAACGCACTTCTCATCTTCCCCCTTTCCCTCAGGTACCTGTCCCAATCTCTGTTATCTATATTTCCACTATCTACCTCCATGTGATGAAATGTTTTAGCTCCCACTTGTAAATGAGAACATGTGATACTTGTATTTTGTGCTTAGCTTATTTTGCTTAAGATAACACCTCCTGCTCCACCCATGCTGCTCTCAATGGCAAGATCTCATTTTTTAATGGTTAGTGTATATATACAATTATTGTTGTATATATTGCGTTGTATATTCACTGTTTACATATACAACTTTTTTATCCATTCATTGGTAGACACTTAGGTTGATTCTATTATCTATGCTATTGTGAATAGTGCTACAATAAACATGTGAGTGTAGATTTTTCTTTTATATATTGATTTCTTTTCCTTTGATGTATCAATTTCTTTAACTTCGGGTAGATACTCACTGGAATTGCTGGATCAAATGGTAATTCTATTTTTAGAGTTTTGAGGAATTTCCATACTGCTTTCCATGGATTTGTTTGTCAATTTTATATCCTGCCATTTTACTAAATTCGCTTGTCAAATCTAAGAGGTTTTTGGTGGAGTCTTTAAGTTTTTATAGGTATAAGATTTCATTAGCAAAGAGGGTCCATTTGACTTCCTTTTTTTTTTTTCCAATTCGTATGCTTTCTATTATTTTTTCATTTGCCTGTTTGCTGTGGCTGAGACTTTCATTACTATGTGGAACACAAGTGGTGAAAGAGGGCATCTTTGTCTCATTCCAGTTCTTAGAGGAAAGGCTTTCAACTTTTTCCCATTCAATATGATGTTAGGTGTGGGTTTGTCATATATGGCCTTTATTATTTTGAAGTATGTTCCTTCTGTACCTAACATGTTGAGAGTTTTATATCCCACTTTATTATGGTGTATTTTGCTGTGCTGATGTGGTTTGCTAGTATTTTGCTGAGAAGTTTTGCATCTATGTTCATTGGAGATATTTGGCTGTAGGGGTGTGTGTGTGTGTGTGTGTGTGTGTGTGTATTTGTCTGGTTTTTGGTATCAGAGTGGTGCTAGTCTTGTAGAATGAGTTGATAATGCCCCCCTGTTCAATTTTTTAGAATAGTTTCAGGAGGATTGGTACTAATTCTGTGTACATTTGGTAGAATTTGACTGTGAATCCACAAGGTCCTGGGCTATTCTATGTTGGGAGAATTTTATTACTGATTAAATCTTGCTCCATATTATTGCTCTCTTCAGATTTTCTATTTCTTCCTGATTCAGTCTTTGTAGGTTTTATGTGTCCAAGAATGTATCCCTTTCCTTTAGTTTCTCCAGTTTGTTAGAGTATAGTTGTTCATAATAGTATCTGATAGTCTTTTATATTTGTGTGGTATCAGTTATAATGTATTCTTTTTCATTTCTGATTTTGTTGATTTGGGTATTGTTTCTTTTTTGTGTTTAGTTTATCAATTTTGTTTATCAAATTTTGTTTTATCAATTTTGATCTTTTTGAGGAACTGAGTTTTTTAGGCTGTCAGGTGAGTTGCTTGAATGCCAGCTGTGGCAGTGGTAGCCTGGGTGGGTGGGTTCCTGGGTCCCTGGACAGCCAACATGGCATGGATGATGAAAGTAGCAATGGCAGGATGATTCTTTGGGTCCTGATCTATTGGAATTTTTGTTGGTGGCTGTGAAGGGCTGGGTGGTCAAGTCTCCAGGCTCACATGTGACACTTGTAGATATGTGCCAGCTAAGTGGTTGTGGGTAAATTTATGCACAACCTCAGGACTCCAGGAGAAGTGCTTGGATTCCCACGGTGGTGGGTTGGGTTGGGCAATCCCTAGAACCCCAGGCTATGTGCTCTGTCTTGGAATGGGGGGTGAAGCCAGACTTGATGGGCTTGTGCTCAGGTCCTGTAATGGTGAGAACAGGCATCAGCCTTGGTTGGCGGGGTAGGGTGATCCTTAGGCCCCAGGCATATTGCTTGGGTGAAGGGCAGTAACAGTTACATAGAGACTCTGTCACTGGAGAGGGCCTGTCTCAGTGGCCACAGCCTGGATCCTCAGGTAGGTAACTCACATGTCTCTCATGCCCTAGTCCTGGCATAGTTCATCCTCCAGTCTTGGCAGTGGTAGCTCATACCTAGCTTGTGCTCAAGCCCTGGCTACAGGAGCCCCCACCCAGGTTTTGACTAAGTCCCAGAGGCAATTCATGCCCTGCTAATGTCCTAGTTTCAGTTCTGGAGAGTTCTGAGAGTTCAGCACTCTCTTCCTAGCACCGGAAGCTGCAGCCCACACTTCACTCGCTTTTTAGCCTTGGCTGTAGGAGTGCTCCCAGTTCAGCAGCAGCAACCCCAGTTTCCCTCACACCTCAGACCCTGTGCTGCTGGGCTCCAGGATAGCATGCAGTCTGTTAAAGGCAAAGATTGCAAATGTACCTTGCTGTAGCTGCTTATATCTCAGAAAGTGTATGGGACCCAGTACGATCTTCGTCCTTAAAGCAGTTCTGCCCCATGGTCTCCTGGAAGCTTTCTGTGTTAGCTTCAGGCATTGAGAGGGTCAAGGGGCTCTCTAGTTGGCAGAATTGCATAATCTCATGGTGCAGATGTGGGCTGCTGAAAGTCTCTCACTTACCCTTTTCCCACATTGGGAAACCACTCCCAGATCCCAGCCAATCCCAGCCAAACAGGCTGTCTCTTCATTTTCCTTCCTTGCTTTTGATGTTTCCTGTTACTTTTCTGTTGAATTCCAGTGTTCTCTCTTGGATAATGTATTCACAGTGTGCTTGTCAATGCACTATTTTGGTTCTTCTAAAGGGAGGAAGTGGGCATGAAATGCTTCTAGTCAGCCATCTTGAAACCTGGATCAATGGCAAGATGGTATGTGTGGTCCTTTTCTCTGGGGAGGCTTTTGGAGACAGGCTGGTGCTGTGAAGTTGCTGGAACTTTATGTAATGCCTACAAGATCCGGGGAATTCAAATCCACACAGGTCAGCATTACTGAAGGAGCTGATGGAGGAATTCTGAGCAGGGAAGATACCTTAGGTTTCCTCTTACCTCCTTATACAACAGTGCCTGGATCTGCGGATCTGCCAACAGGCTCAGTGCTGCTTGGGCTCATACACGTAATCTGGTCATTAGAAAAGTATGATGTAATCATAGATTATTCTGCACCTGTATGATGCCAAACCAAGAGAAATCATATCTTAATGTTTTATTTTCTTTGAAGAGCCAAGGTGCTTTTTCATAGTTCTTAGAATCTGGGTGCCGAGAGCCAGCTCTGCCGGGAGACTCTTACCCAGGTGGGCTGAAGGTATTGCAAGGCAGTGAGAGGCAGACACACAGATAGCCAACACAGTGGATCTACTCTGGGGACCAGCAGCCTGAGAGCCTGTGGGACTTGCAGCTCTCCAGGACTGAAGGTGCTGAGCAGAGATTCACCCACGGATTTATTTGCTCTTAGGTGATTCTCTTTAATAAACAGGTATTCTATATATACACATAACTTCAGAATATACCAAGTAGGCAGCTGTTACCCGCCTACTACTAATTACAAGCTACAAGGTATCCTCCACAAAGGAGCCATGGGGGCAGGGTAAACTTAATGTTTCTCCACATCTGAGTCAAAGGATAAACTTACCAAATCAGTAGAAACAATAAATGAATGACTTTGAAGTCTAACTTTTTTCATAAATGTCTTCATCTCGTGATAAAATTAATTTTTCATTTGATAGGAGAGTAACAGTTTTATTTTCATCAATATTTGTATCATATGTTAGTGCACAGCACAAGCTCTATAATTGTGACAGTACATCTCCATGAGATGTTAACAACATTATTTGTGGACAAAGTTGGACTTCTCTCAGGCCATCAAGTGACTAGGAACCCCTCACAACCTGCACAGGGTTACTATGGGTAAGCTGGCGCTCCTTAAGCTCTGCAGCCAGTTAGTCGTTATTAATTGTGGTAGTCCTAGGAAATGCAGACTCCAAGTCAAAAGATTAATAACATTCAGCTGTTTTTGTTGTTGTTAATTTTGGGTGAAACTAGTCTTCAAGAGAATGTGAAATACTATACTAAAAACTCCATGTCTAAAGCTAAAGGAAATACTATTCCTGAGTAGGCATTGATGTTGAAAATTATACATATCAAAATCAATTTCCCATTTAAGTCAGATATCAGGAAGTTATTGAACAAAAATGTAACATAGGTTTTTTTTTTTTTAATGAAGATGTGCTACTAATTGAAAAAAGCAAAGCCTACTTAAGCAGGGCCACGTTTTTTTTTTTGGTCCAAGAACCCTTCCCATTTATTATTTTAACTTTCTGTATTGTGTATTGGATGTTTTTTTAGTGGGAATTCTCTGCCATCTCATTGGTTTTTAAAATCTTTTCCTTCAATACCAAAGTCAGAGTCTATATATTGTTATGAAGAGAATATAGACACCATATTTGGACTATTGTAAAATAAGCTTCCTGTTGATTTTTCCAACATGGTAGAAGTTATCATGTGAGAGAATAACCATTTGAAAATTTAGTAAAAGAATCTATCATTTATATAGAAATAAATAGTAGTCACTTGGTCTATTAATGTGTTTTCTTAATCTATATAACGAAAGCCATATTATTATGACATTATGAGCTTCTTGTTCATTATAAATTCAAAGCAGCATTGATATACTTAAGAGAGTTGTTAATGGTATAGTACTTAACTCAATTTTACATTTTTAACCTATTTCTCAGAGAATTCTAGTTCTTAGAATTCCTTTTGTGTTTCTGACTTTTGAATGATATTCTTAGTACGATCATCATCACAACTCACCTTGAATAAGCCTCTACTCTCTGGCATCTTGTTTCTGCCCAACACTGCAGCAATCATAATACAGTATACTTTTGGCTCAAGTCTCTAGAATCCAGGTTGATGATTTAATCAAAGATGCAGCTGTGTACTGGCCTTAGTTCATAAATCCTGACGGGGCCTTCAACTATAACCTGCCTGTATGTTTTGTTCCTTTGTTAGAGGAGGCTAATATTATTTGGTTTTGTGCCAACCCTGATGCAGAGCTTGGTCCCTTCACTGCTTCCACAGTAAAACCAATTACTTTAAGAATATCATAGAGATTTGCTGGTCATGAAGTAGAGTTACATTGCACAGCACAATTACTTACTTTGAAAAACAATCATTGCTATTACTATTGTCCTTTCTCTCCTAATTTTCCAGCCTTTATTGCCAACTGAGGTTTATTTCTTTCTGTTCTTCCCCTATAATGGTGCCCAGTCTATCTGGCTCCTTAACTTCTGCTGAGATGTACCCTTTATCCCTATTGTCCTTTTCTTTCATATTGACTTTTAATTAAGCCATCTCTCCTTTATCATGAAGAGTCAAGCCTTGACAGGCAAATATGTTTGGCCAACCAGTAAACAAATAGTTTCACAGATAAAGATGTGCTGCTTTTAGAAGATTACTTATGACTTATGTTTTCTTGCTTTTAAAGTTACTACACTTCATATTCTCTGACCACTTTTAAAAACAACCACAGTCACAACCAAGTCACTGAAAGATAACAAGCTATATAATATTATCTGCTATGCAAAATTTTTGTTCTACTTTGGCAATATGCAGTGTGAGTTTTAAAATCTGGAGTGTCCTGGCACATGAATTTGTACTAACAATTTTATACTGCCAATCCACTAAAGAAGGAGAATAAATTTAGGAAGATATGGCTGAAAGATATTCAATATCATTCTTCTTTCTGAATTATAATGCTAATTACTCTGTCATTGCTCTTTGACAATCTAATACATAGAAAATTTTAGATCACTAACTGCTCTTTCAACAATATGATGTCCTGATTTTTAATGGCTTTTATAAGAACTTGGATTTTGAATAGCAAATAGTAGTGATCCTGTATGCAGCAAGACAGTATTTTTCTTTGAGAAAGATGGCCAGTAATAGTCATTTTCTCCAGTTATATGTGCCATAAAAGTATAGATTAATGCTATTTATTGCCTTTTCCTGGGGTATTGACTCTGGTTATATCTTTGCTTTGTGAATTGAGATGGCACTTACTAGTTTTATAGGCAAATTGGACCACCCCTCACCAATACATAGTGTCTGCTATTTCTGTACACTTTGCTAGTTTCTCTACTTGCTATAGCCATGTGTCTTCACTCCAGAATTTTCTACATTATGCTCTAGAAGTGTATCTTTCGCTAACTCTGGGGGATATAGACTCAGCCAGGTAACTTTAAAGGAGTTAAAAAGGAGTGCAATAATTACTCATTTTTCTCATGGGCTTGTTGTGTTGAATGGACTTTGAATTGCTATAGTTTTCATAAAAAGTTGGATTATGATCAAAAATTTAAAGCAGAGAATCTTCCTTAGCCATTTGATGCTGTTAGACTACTGCGTTATCTCTGTAACTGGTTTTTAAACAACAATGGCCATTTCAGATATTTGGTCCTTGAAAACAATTGGCACAAGTACAGTTTGGACAATTTTGACTTTTTGTGGTCATGCCAGTTTGCTGTGATGTCCTGTCAGGCATCCCAAATGCTCTAAACTACCCATTTGCCTAATCTGAGGTAAAACCCTGTTACCAAAATGCTAGCTTATGGAGACTATTCATTCAAGTGACCATGTAACCATTGTAAGTTACCTGTAAAATTTATTTTGGGTGGGTTTAAACATAATTCTTGCTTTATTCAGTTTGAGTGAGCATATACCTCTTGTGTTGAGGAAGAAAAACTACCTAACATTTATTGAGCACAAATGGCCCCTGACCCTGTTCAATGCACTGGAGGATTATGGGATCCCACTGTGTCACATTCACTTAATAATTAGAAATGATATTCAGGAAAACAATATTCTGACTATGCAGGTGAAAAATGAATAGAAGGGAAATTACTTCATATGAGCATCCAGATGATCCAATCAGCCTATAAAATCAATGAGGTGGAACTACCCCAACTGTGACAGTGAATCAAATGGACAACACACACTTCCCTGCAGTATTAGAATCCCAGTCTGTCATATTAACCATCCTAGTCACACCTGCTCTGATCTTCTCTGTACTCTCTAACCCACAATTCCTGGATGCCTCCAAAGACAGGCATGCTATTAAGATATTCTTTGATGTTCCAGCTTTTTGTAAAGGAAAGGGGACAGGGTTCAGAAGAGAAAAGTATGGGTTTTTCATCCCAGCTCTATGGCTAGCTAGCTGTAGTACTCTAGTTATGAGATCTCTCTGGAGTTTAGTTTTCTCACCTGTCAAATATGGATAATACCTATTTGGTAGGGTTGCTGGTGTAAAATTATATGAGGCAACATCCATGAAATAAACAACACTGTACCTAGCTCACAACAACTAAACCAAATTTTTAGTTGTTTTCCTTCACTTTTTCCTTTCCATACACCCTAAACTTTTACTTTAGATCATTGAGATAACAGCTCATGCATTTCTTTTTGCATTGGTCTACTCTTTGGCTTCAGTTGCGGCAACATATAAACTCTGTCTGTGCTTTGTGCCCTTCAGGATGTCTTTGGTGTCCTGAAACCAGCCCTGTTGAACCTGCTTCCAGTATGCTGTGCACTGCATATATTAGTTACCCCTTCAGATATGCCCCTTGTTTTAGTTCCTGTGTTATACCTTCTTATACGCCCAGAGCATGCCTCAGGCAGGCTTAATAATAATGTTACCAAACCTCATACATTACAGCATTTTTTAATTTCTCAAATGACTGGGGAAAGAAAAAGTTATAGAGTCTACTTTAGAGGTATAGAATGTGCTTGTGGCTGCAATAGCTGGATTGCAAAGGGGGACAAGGCCTATTTACATAAATAAAGACTTGGAACCAATGGAGGATAAACTTTGGGAGAATCAACATTTACATATTTTGATCATTGAAGATTACAGGGAGCATATGGCATTGAAAATAGTACAGGAGTTATGGTTCATATGTGGGGTACAGGCATGTGGGGCAATATAGCACAATAAAGCAAGGTGAATAGCCTTCCCTATCACCAGCTGTGTAAATTTGGGGGGAATTAATAACCTTCAACCTCCATAATTTTTAATATGTTAAAAAGAGAGAATGGCAGTTATTCTGGTCTCAGGTATGTTAAATGAATTAATTGTTATAAAATGATTAGCATAGTGCCTGAACTTAGTATTTGGTGAAGATAGGGTGTTATTGTTATCCAAGGTATTTAAAAGCAATAAATGGTGTCATGGAGAGCAGCTAGAAGAACCAGAGCTTCTGATTGGATTCAATTGACTTGATCATTTTGTTGTTGTTTTCAAAATGGACTGAAATCTGTTAGCTTCATTTGTCGATTGTAGATACTGGTTTACAATTAGTATCCAATCAGATCATTTTTTTTAAATCAACCAGATTATTTTTAATGATTTGATGCTGTTATATTACACAGGAGAAATATGCCACATTCAGTGGATGTACTCAGCATTGAAACAGTTTATTAAAAATGTTATGTTTAAATTTATTAAAATTAGAAAGGAGAACAAAATAAATGCATATTCCTTACATTTCCTAAGGAAATGGGTTTTGAATAAAACATAGCTAACTATGGCCAACTATATCTTTTTCATTTGTGACTCAGGATCTAAAGTTAAGTATATAACAACGTCTAGCTGATTGCTTTGAAGGTTTACTAAATAATGACATTGCTTAGGTGTGTGAACTTCATGTTGCTTATTTTTAGATTTCTAAATATCATTGTTTTGTGTTAGAACTTTTTGTGTCAACATCACAGTTACCCAGTTTCATTCCAGGCCAGATTAACCAATGCTACATGCAAAGAAAAGGGGTGCTATGAACTTGGTAGTAACTGTTTACTTGTATCATTAGAATTAGCTTGAATACAGTAATGCTAGATTGTCTTAATCCTGCTCGGAAAAATCAAGGAATTATTGTCTCAAAGCCTGTTATTTCCTCAGTATTGTGAAATATTTCTTTGGATCTTAGTGAGCCCAGACAGGTCAACAAAAGTTCAAGTTCCTGGGGCTATGGTGATCCCCTAAGTGGTAAGATGTTCCAAAGATGAATCCTTATGATGAGAGGTTGGAACTACTTGTGCTTGATGTTGAAGCACATTTATCACCAACTTCTCCAACTTTCAAGAAAAATCCATGTTTTTCAGATAGCCAAAAACTGGGCAATTTCTTGTTTTTTTCTTTCTCCCCTTCTCTTTCTTTTTCTCTTTCTCCTTCTCTCTCTCTTTCCCTCACCTCACCTCTGTGAAAACTTAGGCAAGAATCTTTCTGTGCTGATTTTTACTCTATGAAGTATAATTGTTTTTTATTAAAATCATTTAAAAAGTAATTAAATAAGTTGTGATTCTCTCACAACTTTAAATTATCTGGTTTGGTTTCTTGGTTTCCACAGGACTCTGAATGAAACTTTTGACAGCTGAATGTATCTCTAAGCATTCTACTTTAGTCTGGCTGCTTCCCAAATTCTCTCATTTCCTTATCCTAAGAATCCATTTTTGTGGGAAAAGGGGCCTTCAGAGGATCTTCAGAGTAAGAATTTAAGAGTGATGAATCATAGAAGAAACAGTAACACTATTTTAGCTCTAGTGAAACCTTCTGTTCACTTATAAGCCAAGAAGATAAAGAGGAGTGAATTTCAAAAATAAGATTATCTCCCCAAATGGCCTGACCAACCTCTGTTGGTAAGTGTCTGTAATAGAAAAGTAAGCATTGACTACAAAAAACAGGAGGATTGTTTGTGGTGCCAGAGAAGACGAACAAAATTTATGGCAATCTTTCAGGCACCAGGCCTAATAAGGAGAGATGCTGCATCCAGGTTAAGCAAAATAGCTGTCATCTGGCTGCACCAGTGGAGTTGCCTTCAGTACTTAAATGTGTGAACACTTGCTCTATATCTTAGCGATTCCGAGGTGGTTCCAGCTGCAAAGTCTTTTATAATTAATTGCATGAGTATCGCCATTCACTTGGGAGGCAGCTGATTACTTGCCTAGGTATTACTCTAAGATATTACAATATCAGTAGCACTACTGATTTTAATTAAAACTTCAAAATGTATGCCTGTTGAAATATTCATTATTGCACCCTTGATTAGATGTGAGAATTTAGTCTTCTATGCTTATTTTTTTCATATAATAATACTAAGACCAATTAATAGGAGGCAGATTTTGAAGAATTTTTTTTTAATAAGACAATGAAATGGATGTGTGTGTGTGTGTGTGCGCGCATATGTGTGTATATATATCTTTCTGATTTTTTCATGTTATTCCGATTGGGATTTTCATTTGAATTCTAAAAAATGCTTGTACATTATCAAAGCTAGTAGACAAAATAACATGAGACAAATGGTAGAGGAGAGATAAAGGGCAGAATGAATGTTTTTTGTCACTAGTTAATTAGATTCTGATCTTGATTTACTTGTGAAAAATCTAGTAATTCTGATCTATCTGTAAAACATCAATCTTTATTGTAAAGCCACATCTGGATTTTCTTAATTAAGATATTCAGAGGAAATAGAAAGGGAAAGGGTGGTAGCATTGCAAAACAATAGAGGGAAAACTGTGTGGAACAGGTAAGCTTTCGAAGGGGCTTTTTTGAACGTGGAGGCATTTTAGGGAAGTCTGTGGGTTATGGGCCAAATACATCAAGTACTAACTGCAAAGGGATGTAGAGATGATCCAGGCTAGTTTCTTCATTTATTTGTAATCATCTTTGCTAATAAGTATTGAGGAATACTAGAAGTAAAGAAACCCTCAATATGGTACACTGTCTTACTAAATGTAGCATTATTTTTTTAAAGTCAAGGTTTTAGGTCTTCTTGACAAAATATAGAGAAAGGTGTGTGTGTGTGTGTGTGTGTGAGTGTGTGTGTGTGTGAGAGAGAGAGAGAGAGAGAGAGAGGAGAGAGAGAGATCGTGTCTATAGTTTTTGTGGTCCTGCTTTGCTTTCTGGTGTGGAAAATAAGGCTCCAAAACTTGGTGGTGAGAAGGCTGTCATTAAATTATTGCTGCTGTTTTTGAAGAATGTTGATTGCACTGTGGTTTTCATCCCCCAAAGCTCTTAATATAGGATTATATTTTTTATGGTTTTGAAGTTTTTGGTGACTCCATTAGGAACATTTCTTGTGAGGCTGAATCATACTTAGGATATCACTTTCTTACTGGGGAAAGCACAATAAAATTATTGCAATAAAAACAGCACATTTCAGAAGAAAAACAACAGTAAGTAGTTTTATTCAAATAGATATTCAGTGCTTAAGCAGCACAAACTGGAACAGGTAGGCTGCAGTGTTGCTGCAGATTTCTTTACAGGAAGAAAAAGCTGGTCTTGATTACCTCAACTCTTTGCTGACTCTGGAGAGTGGTTTCAATTAAAACTTTCCCCCTAGCTTTAGAGACAAATCTTTTTCTTCTTTATTAAAATTGGTTTGGAGATAAAACTTTTGAAACCAGGTGTCATATCATTAAGAGTTTAGATTTAGTGTGTGGAAAGAAAAGATAAAAACCCAGATTTCCTTTGTAGGTTTCAAATGAGAGCAATACTTTAATTACAGCAATATTTGTAGGTAAGATAAGTAAATACCCAGAGCAATGGGACCTGAGTTAGAACATAAGGGTAGGAGCTCTGACTCAGTCTATGATTTGTTTAATGACTTTGGGGCAAATGTTATTCATCTTTTGACTTCAATCTCTTAACTAAATTTGTGACCTTCTTTCCTGTTTTTAAGATCTTTTTCTTGCATTTTCTGTGCCAGAATTTCTTTTTAGTATGTGATTTATTTCCAGGATGGCACTGGACATTGAGAAGTTTCTTGATCTTTTACTTTGCCCTTAATTTGAACCAAATTTCATTCCTAGTGTTGAAAAATTGCTATTCATCTTGCTGTTTCCCAGTAGATATTCCTGACACTTTGTCTTTAAACAGATTAGAATTTTTATTTATTGTTGGAAAACTTCAAAAGATGATAATTTGTCCTCCCTTTTAAACTCATTCTAATATTCAACAGAATCTAGATTTTGTTTCTTTTTTTGAGTATTTATTTACATTTTAAGGCAACACTTACATGCAAAGAGATATGCAGATCCCAAGTGCATAATTTGATGAGTTTTGACAAATGCATGCAACTGTGTAATATATACTCAACAACTTACAGAAATATAGGATATTTCTATCATTCCAGAAAGGTTATTCGTGGGTCTTTTCAGTTGATCTTTATCAAAAGAAGCAGTTACTTTTCTGATTTTTTTCACCTTAGAGTAATTCTTCCTATGTGGAATTTCATATAAAAGGATTTATACAGTATGCTCTTTTGAGTCCAGCTTCTTTTGCTCAGTATAAAATCTGTGAGATTTCATGCCACCACCTTAATCAGTAGTTTTTTCCTTTTTATTGCTGAGTAGTAGTCGACTATATAGATATATCATAATTTGTTTATCCATTCTCCTATTGATACTTGTGTTTTTTTCTGGCTTTTGGCTATTACATATAAAGCTGCTCTGAATATTCCTATATAAGCTCTAGTTTTAGTTTCTTTTTTTCTTTTGATTTTGGTTCATAGTCTCTAAGGTGATCCCCAAATATCCCTGTCTTCTGGTATTCGTCTTCTTGAGTGTCAGTTGGATTGATTGACTGAATTCCAATGAATGGAATACAGTAGAAGTGATGAGCTGCCACTTCGGAGGTTAGGTGCTGTCTCTCACTTTCTCTTGGCCTTTTCACTCTGAGAAAAGCCAGCTTTGATGTCACGAGGCAACCCTAGGGAGAGGCCTACATGAGAAAGCTTGGAAGATAATCTGCTGAGACCTTGCCAAAAGCCACAAAAATTAGTACAGAAGTGGATTCTTTCCCAGTTGAGTTTTGAGTTGACTGCAGCTCAGGCTGACACCTTCATTATAATGTAATAAGAGACTCTGAACTCAAACCGCCCAGCTAAACTCCTCGTGGATTCCTGACAGCAAGAAGATGTGAGATAATAAATATTTGTTGTTTTTGGCCACTAAGTTTTGGGGGCAATTTCTTACAAAGCAATAGATGGCTAGTATAGTCCACTTAAATGAGCATAGTGTGGTTTTAAATCAGTACTTCTTTATTTAGTATTCAGTGAGGATAGTTCCCTAGAAGCTTTGTGGTTTTACAGATCCATAGCTAGTAACAAAATTTAGGGTCATCTTCTATAGAGAAAATTTTATGCAGTTTCCTTATGCATTTTTGGAAAGTGGCCAAAGAACGTTCTTGTTATTTTTCTCAAAATGGAGTTTTACTTACTTTTTATTATGAAAATCACAAACTCATAGAAATATGCGCTCAATACAGAAGGAATTAAAAAAAGTGAAAACCACTCATAAAATTACCCCCTCAGCACAATCACTGTTAAAACTATTGTTCATTTCCCTAGATTGTTTCCATGAAAACACACATACACAAGAACATGCAAACATTTTCAAAAATGAAGTCATGAGATAGGCTCTTTGAAACTTCCTTTTCCTCTTCATAGTAATAAAGACATATCTACATAATCATTGTAATGATTTTATATGCTCATTATATGTCATAATTTACCCTAGTCTGTGCCATTGAGTTATACTCGCCTCTTCTCTGCCATTTTTTGAACAATTATAAAGAGCTGTTGGCAATCATTCATTTTATTCAACTTTTATTATAGGTCCAGGGAGCACCTGCACAAGTTTGTTACAAAGATGTATTATGTGATGGTGAGGTTTGGAGTATGAATTAATTTGTCTTTCAGGTATTGGGCATAGTGCATGAAAAGTAGTTTTTCAGCCCTTGCTTTCCTTCTTCCCTCCTTCCTGTTGTCTATGGTTCTCAAGTTTATGTCCATGTGTATGCATTGTTTAGCTCCCACTAATAACTGAAAACATGCAATATTGGCCTTTCTGTTTCTGTATATATTCGCTTAGGATAATACACTCTAGCTGCATCCATGTTGCTGCAAAGGTTATGATTTTATTCTTTCTGGCTGCATAGTATTCCATGGTTTCTATATACAGCACATTTTCCTTATCCAGTCCAATGTTGGTGGGCACCTGGTTTGATTCCACATCTTTGCTAAAGTGACTAGTGCTGCAGTGAACATGTGGATGCATGTGTCTTTTTTAGTAGAATGACTTATTTTTCTTAGAGTATATACCTGGTAATGAAATTGCTAGATCAAATGGTATTTCAACTCTTAGTTCTTCAGGAAATCTTCAAACTATTCTGCACAGTGACTGGACTAATTTACACTCCCACCAGCAGTGTGTAAGTGTTTGCTTTTCTCTGAAGCCTTGACAGCATCTGTTGTTTTTAGAATTTTTTTTTACACCAGTCAGAATGACGTCTCATTGTGGTTTTGATTTACATTTCTCTGATTAGTGATGATGAGCAGTTTTTCATATGTTTGTCGGCCACTTGTGTGTCATCTTTTGAGAAGTATCTGTTCATGTCTTTGGCCCATTGGTTAATGGGGTTGTTTTTTGCTTCTTAAGTTCCTCATAAATTCTGCATATTAGGTCTTTGTCAGATGCATGGTTTGCAAATACTTTCTCCTATTCTGTAGGTTGTCTGTTTACTCCCTTGATAATTTCTCTTGCTGTACAGAAGCTCTTTAGTTATTAGGTCCCACTTGTCAGTTATTTTTTTGTTGTTGCAATTGCTTTTGAGTACTTCATCATAAATTATTTACCAAGGCTGATATTGAGAAGGGTATTTCCTAGGTTTTCATCGAAGGTTTTTATAGTTTGAGTTCTAACCTTTAAGTCGTGAATCCATCTTGAGTTATTTTTGTATATGGTGAAAAACAAGGGTCCAGTTTCATTTTTCTGCATATGGATGTCAAAGTCTTTTTGTAGGTCTATAAGAACTTGTTTTATGAATCTGGGCACTCCAGTGTTGGGTGCATATATATTTAGGATAGTGAAGCCTTACTGAATTTGCAAACCAAAAAATTACATTCTAAGCCCTACCACCCCCAACTGATTGAATGGACCCTCCTCTTGGCCAGCAGGACACATCAAAACCTGAAATGCTAGTTCAGTTTATGACAGAAAGTGGGCGGTCAGACATGCATCATTATACTCTCCTCCCCTTGGAGTTCAGGCCCACAACTGACCAACATTACATTAAAAGAGAGATTGGTGAGGGACAGTGGCTTATGCCTGTAATCCCAGAACTTTAGGAGGTCAAGGCAGGAAGATTGCTTAAGGCCATAAATTTGAGGCCAACCTTGGAAAAATAGTGAGACTCTGTCTCTACCAAAAAATTAAAAAAATTGGCTGGGTATGACATTGCATGTCTATAGCCACATCTACTTGGGAGGCTGAGGAGGAAAGATGGTTTGAGCCAAGGAATTCAAGACTGCATTGAGCTGTGCTTGCACCACAGCACTCCAGCTGGGGTGACAGAGTGAGACCTTGTTTCAGTCAGTCAATCAGTCAGTCAATCAGTCATCCTAGACAGACAGAATAGACTCTTTGTAGCAATAAGATACCAAATTCCAAACTGACTCTAGTATAGCATCACATGACATGTAGCAGGGCCATCAAAGTGTTTTGCCCCCAAAGATATTTCTTTGACATGTTTTAAAATGGCCCTACAATGCTGTCTCTTGTGGTGGAAATTCACATTCTATACAGAATCCCTTTCCCTTTCTTGGCCTTTTTCCTGATCCTAAAGAGATTAGCTGAGAGTCCAGTGTAGTTTAAAGGTCTGAAGAGGAAACATTTGTCATCTATTGCCTCTAAGGGCAGCCACCTATGAGACTTCAACTACATAGTAAGAACCTTGGTCTCCACTGCCCCTTTTCTTAACTCAGACACTCCTTTCTATTGATTCCAAGTCTTTAATAATAACTTAACTCTTTCAACCAATTACCAATCAGAAAATCTTTGAATCCTCCTATGACCTGAAAGCCTCCTCTTTGAGTTGTCCCACCTTTCTAGAATGAAGCAATGTATGCCTCACATGTATTGGTTGATGTCATATATCTCTCTAAAATATATAAAACCAGGCTGTAACCTAACTACCTTGGGCACATGTTCTCAGAATCTCCTGAGGTTGTGTCCTGGTCCTGGTCCTGGACATTGAGGTCCTAACATTGAGGTCCTGGTCCTCAATGTTAGCAAAATAAACTTCTAAATTGATTGAAATATGTCTCAGATACTTTTCCTTTATAAATTAAACTCTTTATAGCTATGTAATGTCCTTCTTTGTCTTTTTAAAAAAATCAATGTCATTGTTTGTTTAAAGTCTATATTATCTGCTATGGGAATACTAACACCTCCTCTTTTTTGTTTTCCATCTGCATGATAGATCTTTCTCCATCCCTTTACTTTGAGCCTATGGGTATCCTTGTATGTGAGATGGGTCTCTTGATGATAGCATACCATTGGGTCTTGCTTCTTTATCCAGCTTGCCACTCTATGCCCGGTAAGTGGGGTTTTTAGCCCCTTTACATTCAAAGTTAGTATTGATGTGTGTTGATTTGATCCCATCATTGTATTGTCAGCTGGTTGTTACATAGACTTGATTGCATATTTGCTTTATAGTTTCAATGGTCAATAAACTTGAGTGTCATTTTGTGGTGGTCAATAATGGTCTTTCATTTCCCTGTTTAGCACTCCCTTAGAAACTTCTTGAAGGGCAAATGTGGTGGTAATAAATTCCCTTAGCATTTCCTTGTCTGACAAGGATTTTATTTCTTCTTCACGTACGACGCTTCATTTGGCTGGATATGAAATTCTTGGTTGGAATTTCTTTTCTTTAAGGATACTGAATATTAGCTCCAGGTTTCTTCTGGCTTGTAGGATTTCTGTAGAAAGGTCCATTGGTAGCCTGATGGGGCTCCCTTTGTAGGTAACTTTCCCCTTCTCTATAGCTGCCTTTAATATTTTTTCTGTCATGTTGACTTTAAAGAATCTAAAGACTATGTGTTTTCAGGATGATCACCTTAAATAGGTATCTTGCAGGGCTTCTCTGAAGTTCCTGAATTTGAATCTCAACCTCTCTAGTAAGGTTGGGGAAATTTTCATGGTCAATATTCCCAAATATGTTTTCCAACCTGCTTTTTCTCTCTCACTTTCTTTCAGGAATGTCAATTGGTCATTGATTTGGTCTCTTTACAAAATTCCTATTACTCAGAGGTTTTTCTCATTTTTAAAAATTCTTCTTCTTTATTTTTGTCTGAATCAATTTGAAGAACTAATGTTCAAGCTCTGAGATTGTTTCTTCAGCTTGGTTTATTATACTTTTAGTACTTCTGATTGTGTTATAAAATTCTTGTAGTGAGTTTTTCAGCTCTATCAGCTCAGTTTGGTTCTTTATATGGCTATTTTGTCTTTCATATCTTCAATGATTTTACTGGATTTCTTAGATTCCTTGGAATGGATTTCTACTCTCTACTGAATCTCAATGATCTTCATTGTCATCAAATTCTGAATTCTATGTCTGTCATTTCCGCCATTTCTTTCTGGTTAAGAACCATTGCTGGGGAGCTAGTGCAGTCATGTGGAGGTAAGAAAACACTCTGGCTTTTAGAGTTACCTGAGTTTTTGCGCTGGTTCTTTCTCATCTGTGTGTTGACGTTACTTTAACTGTGGTCCAATTTCAGTATAGCCAGTTGGATTTGTTTCTGAATGTTTTCAGAGGGCTGAGGCTTTGTGCAGGGTGTTAATTTGTGGCTGGATTCTTGCCCTTGGTTTCACAGGGTGCACTAACAAAGTATTTTTGATATTAAAGTTTGGGCTGCCATCCAGTAGATGGTACTTAACCATAGTAGCTGGTAAACAGGCTCTAGCCACATGGCTCCTCTTTCATTTCCACACATTTGCAGCCATGCTCCCTCTTAGTGCTTTGATAATGTGGGCTCCTCTCCCACTTGAGTGCTGGCCACAGATCTCATCTTGGCACTCCTGGCCTGCACAACACAGCCTTGTGGCAAGCTTAGGCTTTTTGTTCTCTCCCCAGCTTGGGGCAGCAGGGGTAGGGACCTTGGCAGTGGCAATGACAGAGGCCTTTTCACTTGTCTCTTGGAACTCTGCCCCAGAGAAACACAGGGCCACTGCCAATCTGAACAATCAGCCCAAGGTAGGGAGGCTGCACTGTGGGTTCAAGCCTGGGCTCCCTTCTTGGTGAAGAACAGCGAGGTGGAGGGCTCATGGGGAAGAGTCTGACCTCTTCTTCAAAGGGTGGCTATGGCATGCTAGAGGTGTGAGTAAAACACTCATGCTCTTTTTTCCTTCCCCAGCCTGACGGCAGCAAGGGAAGCTACTACTACAGTAACAGAGGGGATGTCAGTTGCCTGCAGAAGCTCAATACTAGAGAAACACGAACCTACTGCAGACTGTGCTACAGGCCCAAGCCGGGGGCCCCGCCTGGTGAAGAGCAGTGGGTTCAGGGCTTATAGGGAAGAGAGACTGGACTCCTCCACATATGGGAGCTGCCAGCAAAGCAGTTAGGCTCTTTGTTCCTTCCCCAGCCAGAGGGCAGCAAAGGTGGGTACCACTGCATTGGCAATGGCAGACAGCCTCTGGGTAGTCTCTGGGATTTTTTCCTCAGAGAAATGCAGAGCTGCCAGCAACAGAAGTGATCAGGCAGGATCAGGGAAGCTGTGCTGGGGGCCGAGGTCTGGAGTCCACTAATGTACTCTTGAAATTGAAAAGTGTCAGAGGCCATGAGCAGTGGCTCATACCTGCAATTCCAGCATTTTGGGAGGGTAAGGCCAGATAATTGCTTGAGGCCAGGAGTTTAAGACCAGCCTGAGCATCAAAGTGAGACTCCCATCTTTACAAAAAAACAAAGTAGCCAGACATGGTGGCACGTACCTATAGTCCTAGCTGCTCAGGAGGCTGAGGTGAGAGGATCACTTACACCCAGAAGTTTGAGGTTACAGTGAGCTATGATAGCACCACTGTGCTCCAGCCTGGGCAGCAGAGTGAGACCTGTCTCTAAAAAGAAAACAAACCAAAACAATGAAATAATAACAACAAAAAAAAGTTTGTCAGAATTATATATCAATTTACTTAAACAAAATTATTCACTATTTCTTATTCTAAATATTATATAGGAATGATATTAGCTTATCGGATTAAATCTACACTAGAAATGTCAGAAATTCAGAGTAACCCACAATGAAATAACATCTCACACCAGTCAGAATGGCTACTGTTAAAAAGTCAAAAGATAATAGATGCTGGCAAGGTTGTAGAGAAAAGGGAACACTTATACACTGCGGGTGGGAATGTAACTTAGTTCAGCCATTGTGGAAAGCAGTTTGGCAATTTCTCAAAGAACACAAAGCAGAATTACCATCCAACCCAACAATACCATTACTGTGTATATATCTAAAGGAATAGAAATTATTCTACCATACAGACACATGCACCTGTATGTTCATCACAGCACTATTCACAATACCAAAGACATGGAATCAATCTAGATGCTCATCAATGGTGAACTGGATAAAGAAAATGTAGTACAGGCCGGGCACGGTGGCTCACGCCTGTAATCCCAACATTTTGCGGGGGCAAAGGCGGGTGAATCACGAGGTCTGGAAATTGAGACCATCCTATCCAACATGGTGAAACTCCGTCTCTACTAAAATACAAAAATTTAGCCAGGCTTGGTGGCTTGGTGGCATGCACCTGTAGTCCAAGCTACTCAGAGACTGAGGCAGGAGAATTGCTTGAACCCAGGAGGCAGAGGCTGTAGTGAGCCAAGATTATACAACTGCACTTCAGCCTGGTGATAGAGCAAGAATCTGTCTCAAAAAAAAAGAAAAGAAAAAGAAAATGTAGTACGTATATACCATGGGTTACTATGCAGCCATAAAAAAGAACAAGATCATCTTTTTTGCAGCAGCATAGATGGAGCTGAAGGCCATTATTCTAAGTGAACTAACACAAGAACAGAAAACCAAATATTGCACGTTCTCACTTATAAGTGGAAGCTAAACAAGGAGTACATGTGGACACAATGAAGGAAACAACAAACACCAGGGCCTGCTTAAGAGAGGAAGGTGGCAGGAAGGTGAGGACTGACAAACTACCTACGTGGGGCTATGCTTATTACCTGAGTGATAAAATAATTTGTGTACCAAACCTCCATGACACACAATTTACCTATATATCAAACCTGCACATATATCGCTGAACCTGAATTAAAAGTTAAAAGAAATACAAACAAAATTATCTTAATGATTAAACATCCATATTTTTAAAACAAGTAAAACTTGAATGCTTGCATTTTTCTTCACACTGATATTACCAGAATAAGATATGGCTTTTAATTGTTGTTGTTGAGATAGAGTCTCTCTTTGTTTCCTAGGCTGGAGTGCAGTGGCACAATCCTGGCTCACTGCAACCTTTGTCTCCTGGGTTCAAGCGTTTCTCGTGCTTCAGACTCCCGAGTAGTAGCTCAGATTACAGGCATGTGCCACCACACCCAGATAATTTATTTTATTTTATTTTTAGTAGAGACAGAGTTTCACCATGTTGGCCAAGCTGGTCTTGAACTCCTGACCTCAGGGGATCCATGCACTTCAGCCTCCCAAAGTGCTGAGATTACAGGCATGAGCCACTGCACGTGGACTGATATAGTTATTTTTTAAACTCAAATTATCAAACAAGTCTGATTTAATTGCATGAACTTGATTTCTTTCTTTCCTTTTTTAGTGCTTTTGAGCTCGCAGCTTCTGTAAGAACAAATTTTTTTTTTTTTAAAGCAGGCTATCACATTTAAAGCGTTAGACATTCAATTTCTTTATGCTGAGGGAACATTGGGAATATTAGATTTATGTAAGTGCTTTTTAGTTTATCTAAAACATTAGATAATTATCTGGTCATTTTAGACCAGATAATTGTTTTTTCATGTAGGGCAGTCCTGAGCCTTTTAAGATGTCTGGCAGCATACCAAGCCTCTACCCATTAGATGCCAGAAGCACCCCCAAATTGTGACAGCCAAAAATATGTCCAGATATTGCCAAACATCCCAGAGGGGAGAGCGATGACACTGCTCCAAAACAATCATAATAGTACTCTTTTAAGTGTCTTCTAATTTATTTTGCTTATACCCCCACAAAGTAGGAATATATGTCAAACTGACACAACCAGAGGTGAAGACTTTTCACACTAGATGCTGAAAATCACAAGGCACTTGCAGCTTCAGCTTAGCAAATTAGCAATGGGCCCTAAGCAGTCGAAGGACACAAACTCACCTGTCTGCTATCCTTTTCAGTGGACCCAAGACAGGTTTGCGCACAGAGTTAAACATGTGGAACTGTAAGTCCAGTTAAACCTCTTTTTCTTCCCAGTCTTGGCTATGTCTTTATCAGCAGCGTGAAAATGGACTAACAGTGATCAAGTCTCTTCAGTCTTCTCTAATCTCAGAAAGTCCCTTAGTCTTTGAAAGAGTACAGACCTTACCTTTTGTAGGATGATCCTTGAGCTGGATGTTTCCTTATGATCAGACTCAGGTCACACATTCATGGCAGGAATATTATAGAAATTAGACTATGCCCTTCTAAGAGTATCAGTCATAGTATGGAGCACATGCTGTTGACTGTTCTCACCTCTGGTGATGGTGACATTGATCACCACCTGTCATGTTGGTGTCTGCCAAGTTTCTCCACTGTAAAATCATAATTTTCCTCTTTGTAACTGATTAGTATTTTGTGGGAAACAGATAATCTGTGATCACACCAATATCCTATTCCTTAATCGTCCTGCAACTATTCTTAGCCTCCATTGACATAAAGCTACTTATAGCATTTTCGACTTTTTCTAAGATAATCATGTTTTTATTCCTAATATTGCTCATTTGTATAATCTCTTTCTGTACCATCTCTCTTATTACATGTTTATTTATTAGTCTTCTGAAAGGCTAGTAAAACCAGACTTCATTTTTGTTGATCTTCTCCCATTTTTCTTTTATTTCATTAATTTATGCTCTTACATTTGTTTCCATTCTTCTACTTGTTATTCTTCAACGTCTTGAGTTAAATACACAACACATTTTTAAAAATATCCTTGGATTTTATAGGTGCATTTAAGATTGTAAATTTGCCTCCTAAATATTGCTATAGCTGTATCCTAGAATTTTTAAGTTAGGCTTACTGGGGTATAATTTACATGCCATAAAATCCACTCATTTGAGATATATTGTTCTATGAGTTTTGATCAACATATACAGCTATGTAACCTCAACTACAACCAAGATACAAAATATTTCCATCTCACCAAACTTTCCTGATATTTCTTTGCAGTCAATTTCCTCTTCCTGCAACTGACTCAATTTCAACTGTTCACCGTTAGAAGTCAAAGCATGAGAAATGACCTGTGACAAAAGGGAAACAGCTTTTATTCAAACGCTAGCAGATGGAAAATGTCTGATGCCCTTAACAGACTATTTGAAACTTCAGGCTGGGGACAGGGATTTAAAGAGAGGAACGTGGAATGAGAGCATGCAGGAGTGGTGCTGGGTGTGAGGTCTGCATGTCTTGTTCCACTGGTTATCCTGAGTCTCGTCCACTGGGAGTGCAGGCTGCCATCACCTCAACCATGGTGGGGCTGTCGACTAACTGCCCTGAGGTAATCTCTGGAATTTCACACCTGGGTTTCCATGCCTGGTTTGTCTCAAGATTAGCGCCTGCAATTTATTGGCACATTAGATAAACTAGCAGTGCATAAGACTGTCTGGTGGGAAGGCAGGGAAACAAATAGTATTAAGGTATGTTTCAAGGCTAAAAGGAAGAAAAGGAAATAAAAGCCTCAAAATGCATTTTGAATCTAAGCTACTCAGTTACATTCCCACTCCCTCCCAGCCCCCAGCCCTAGCAACCACTGAGCCGAATTCTTTTCCTATTCTTTGATCTTTTTCAGAATGTTGTATAAGGAAATCATATAGTATGAATCCTTCTGTTTTCTTCTTATTTAGCACAATGCTTTTGAGATCCATCTGTGCTGTTGTGTTTCAATCATTCTTTTGGTTGCTGAGAAGTATTATATAACATACATGTACAAAAAATTGATTTATCCATTCTACAGTTGGTAGACATTTTGGTTCTTTCTAGTTTTTGGTAATTATAAATAAAACTGCTGTAAACATTCAGGAGTAAATACTTAAGAAAATAATTGCTGGGCCATATAATAGGTATAAGTTTACTAATTTTATAAGAAACTCCTAAACTACTTCAAAAGTACAAATTTTACATTTCTACTAGCAATGTATGAAAGTTTCCATTACTCTGCATATTCACCAGGACTTGGTATCGATAGTTTTGTGGGTTTTGAAAACATTTTATCAAACCTAATAGTTGTCTATTTGTATCTCACTACAGTTTTAATTTGCATTTGTCTGGTGACTAACAATGTTAAGCATATTATCACGTGCTTATTTGTTTCACTCTTCAGCGGTATGTCTGTTAAATGTGTTTTATGCATTCTGGATACAAGACCTTTATGAGATATATGCTTTTCAAACATTTTATTTCATGGTATGGCTTTTCATTCTTCACAATGTCTTTTAAGTAACAGAAGTTTTAATTGTGATAAAGCTTAATTTAACAACTTTAAAAATATTTGTTCTTTTTCAGTCTTAACTGAGAAATAGATTCCTAACCTAACAATACAAAGTTTTTCTGTTTTCTTCTAGAAATGTTATAGTTTTAGGTCTTAAATGTAGATCTGTGTTTCGTTTTGAGTTAAATTTTTATATGATACTGTGAAGAGGTCCAGGCTAATTTTTCCACATATCGTTGCCCAATTGTCTCATCATGTGTTTAAAAAGAATACAATTTCTCCATTGAATTATCTTGCCAATGTTTTCAGAAATCAATAGACTATATATGTATGGGTCAAAGCAATTAAAAACAAGAAAAGGCCAGGCACAGTGGCTCACGCCTGTAATCCCAGCACTTTGGGAGGCCGAGGTGGGTGGATCACAAGGTCAAGAGATCGAGATCATCCTGGTCAACATGGTGAAACCCCATCTCTACTAAAAAATACAAAAATTAGCTGGGTATGGTGGCACACGTCTGTAGTCCCAGCTACATGGGAGGCTGAGGCAGGAGAATTGCTTGAACCCAGAGGTGGAGGTTGCAGTGAGCCAAGATCGCGCCATTGCACTCCAGCCTGGCGACAGAGCGAGACTCCATCTCAAAAAAAAAAGAAAGAAAGAAATACCTTTTATATTTACCTTCATTTTTACTACTTCCAACACTATTCATTTTTTTGGTATGGATACAAGTTTCTCTGCAATATAATCCTTCTACCTGAGGAAAATCCTTTTTTTTCAGACTTCTCAAAAGAAGATTCATTATTTCTTTTCCTGTGTGTGTGTTTTTATATTTCCATAGGTTTTTGGGGAACAGGTAGTATTTGGTTTGATGAGTAAGTTCTTTAGTGGTCATCTGTGAGATGTTGGTGCACCTATCACCCGAGCAGCATACACTGAACTCAATTTGTAGTCTTTTATCCCTTACCCCCTTCCCACAGTTTCCTCCGAGTCCCCAAAGTCCATTGTGTTATTATTATGCTTTTTGCATCCTCACAGCTTAACTCCCACTTATGAGTGAGAACAGATGAGGTGAAAACATCTTTTAATCTTTCTGGTAGCACAGGTCTGCTGGCAACAAATTCTCAGCTTTTGTTTGCTTTGGTTGAGCTGGGTTTAGGTTTGTTGTTGGTATAGTTGTCTTTAGTGCAACACAAACTTCAAATTCCTCTAGGGGTGTGGTACTAATGTTTTGTGCTTAGTGGAGAGGCACAGGACCTGTCTCTCAGAAGTAGGACTTTCTCATTATTCTTTCCCTTCCTCCTGTGGCCACAAAACTCTGCCTTATCTTTATCGTTGATCCTGAGACACAGTTTCCTGCCTTTTTCCAGGACTTCCTCTCACAATCTGCTTAATATTAACGAGTCATCCTTCACCCAAGAAATTACCTGTACTTCCTACAGGTGGCAGAGAGTTTTTTCTTTTACCCTTCCTCTAGCAGCAATGGATCTTCGCCTTTGTTTCGGTATTGGGATATTTTCCTATCTGTTACAAAGAAGCAAACAAGCTTTTCTTCTGGCCCTCCCCTAAAAACAGTAATTCTTTGCCTGTGTCCAGGGACAACAACAGAGTTTCATGATCCTCCCCAGTGTTTTAAGGTTTTTGATTTGTAGGAGACAAGGGGTTAGAAAATTGTACTTTATGCCTGTCCCCAAGAATCTACTAATCACATTAACACTTGAACCACTGGTGTGGATGGTGGGTGAGGGGGACTTCTTCAGTTTTCTCTCCTGCCCCTAATCATTTTCTTGAGCATCCAGCGAAGGCCTACAAGTGAGTGTAAATTCACCTTGTGTCTGAGGCCCCCGCCTATGACAAACTGACACACGAACCCGTATATGGCCTTTTACAAAATTTAGTTGATTTCTTCTTTTCCATTGAAATGATGGCCACCTCTTTCTCTTCCACTTTGCTAAATGTGAAGTAATTAATATGCTTTCTCTCCTTGGAGAACCTAGTTTCTCTTTGCTATTCAGATTACTTGATTGCCTTTGAAATGAGCTCTATGATAGTTTTAGAAAATGTTATGGTTTTGTGGATTAGCTTTTTCTCATGGTTAGAGTAGAAATGAGGCTTTTCGCAGTTTTCTATATCCTAAACCTACCCCTTTAGTTTTGATGTGTAGTATTTAAGTTGTCTTTAAGGCATAAATGTTATATAACTTTCCTTCTGATGAGTTAATTACTTAAGAGTTGACTTATTTTACAAACACACAGGGTTTTTTTCATTATCTTTTGCTCAGACAACATAGTCTGCATACCACCCAGTCTATAGTATTCTGTTATAGCAGCCTAAGTGGACTAGAATATATATTAAAAGTCATTTTTTAAAAAATTTGATACTTGGACTGTCATCTTCTGAAACCAATTTCTCTTAAATGTTTAAGCAATTGCTGCTTATTTCTCCCTATAATTCTCTGTGATTGTATCTTCTGCTTTATATATGTTGAGACTTTGTTGCCATCATACATGTCTATGATTATTTTATCATTTTGGTGGGTTTTTAAAATATTTATAAAATGTTCTCTTGGGTGAAAATGGGGGCAAGACGGCCAACTAGATGCAACCAGATGAAACAGCTGCCACAGAGGACCTGAGATGACTGGTATACTCCTAACAGATCTTCAGAGGGAAGGCACCAGAGTGAACAGACACAGAAGGTAGGCTGGAGAGGGAGGAAGCTGGGAGCCTGGCATGGGGCTACTATGCACCAGAATGCCTTCCTGGCCCTCAGTGACTCTGAGGGAGCAGGTAAGTTGAACTGGTAAGGAGCAACCCACTCACGCTGCATGCCTCTGGAATCCTGGCAGGAGATCCCTTGATCACCAAGACTTGGCAGGAATAGCTGCTCAGAGAAGTGGTAGGGGCAGCACGCCTGCTGAAGAGGAGCCCAGAAGGTTTGGTGTGGGATCATCTGTAGTGAAGCATGGCCAGGAGAGCCCATCTCTCTAGGCTCAACTTGCTCCCATAGGAGACTTTAGCCCTAGGTGAAGTTTTGGACCTGAACTCTGCTAGGTGGTTTTGCCCATCAAATAGTCCAGTCTGACATGAGCATCCCTCGGTCTGCTGGCCCCTCCTGGGGCCCAGGCCTGGTTGAGCCTGCTTGCAGGACAGCCATGGGTGTCCTGGGGGCCCACATCATCGTTCCTGTGCTGGTGGATCATGCCTAGAACTAAATAGCAGCCACATACCAGCCTGCCCACTCCCTCCCAACACTGCTGCTTTGCCTGGCCCACAGCCACCCCCACAGTGCTTTGCTGGCATGCCCTTGCACCAACACTGCCATGGGAATGAAACTAGGCACAGAGAACAGCAGACCCTCCCCTGACTTGAGTGACCACCCCTGCCTGTGGTGCACAGAGAACACATACAGACTTGTGCCCGCTGGCACCCATACTAATGCTATCACCAGCCAACCACACACACAGTCATGAGCAGGGGCCACTGGAAGCTGTACTGCCTCCACCACTATGGTGAGCACCTGCACAAAGGCAGGCACCCCAGCACCTGCTACACCCTGCTGCAGCTGATGCGTGTGGCCCCACCATGCTGCCACTATGCCACTACTGCTGCTGCTGCCACATGTGAACAAAGACGGATCCCAGTGCTGCTGCTCTATGAAATGCTTTGGTTGACACCACTCATTGGCGTGACCAATGATCTGGGAGCACTTTTGGCTCCCCTCAGTGTAGTAGATTCCTAATGTCAAGGAGCAAAAGGACAAAGTCAGGGCCTGATACAAGTCCCCCAGATTTAGAGCACACTATCCAGAAGTTGGGATCCCAGGGTTGGCTCCCTAAAATCTTCCAGAAATAAAGCCAGTTGGCTGAATTTACTTTGTACTACACTTAAACCCTCAAGGTCATCAAATGGATAAAAGGTGGGGCAGGGGCTGTGGAGGAATCCATCCAAAGGTCAGCAACTTCAAAGACTGAAGAAACATCAGCACACAAAGATGAGAAAGAACCAATGCAAGAATTCTGCCAACCCGAAAAACCAGCATGTCTTCTTTTCTCCAAATGACCACACCACCTCTCCAGCAAGGATTCTGAACTGGACTGAGATGGCTGAAAAGACAGAAATAAAATTCAGAAAATGGATAGGAACAAAGATTACTGAGATGCAGGAATACATCGAAACGCAGCACCTAGCAATCCAAGAATGCTAAGAATCACAATAAAATGATACTGGAGCTGACAGACATAATAGCCAATATATAGAAAAGCATGTAACCTGATAGAGCTGAAAAACACACTACAATAATTTTATAATGCAATCACAAGTATTAACAGCAGAAAAGACCAAGCTGAAGAAAGAATCTCAGAGATTGAACACAAGCTTTCTGAAATAAGATAGCCAGACAATAATAGCAAAAAAAAAAAAAAAAAAAAAAAAGAATGAAAAGAAAGGAACAAAACCTCTAAGAAATATGGGATTATTTAAAAAGAACAAATCTACAACTAACTCACTGGTGCCCTTGAAAGAGATGGGGAGAATGTAAGCAATTTGGAAAACATATGTCAGGATATCCATAAGAACTTCCCCAACCTAGAGTAACCAACATTCAAATTCAGGAAATGCAGAAAACCCCAGTGTAAGGTCTGACTGTGCTGTCGACGGCATGGTGACCCCTAAGACCCACATGTACACCTTGGGAGGGCCTTCGGGGATTAGAAAACCTGAAGTAGCTGGAAGGAAGAATGATCAACCCCTGTGGTGCCTAACTAACCTCAGACATTCTTCTATTGTTTCTTATTCTGGCCTCAATTGACAAGGCCACTGGACTTTGTAACCAACCTTGCTCAACCTTGTGACTCCACACCCTACAAACCCCTCCCAGCTTGCAAAAAACTGTCCTAAAATTACTTCTGTAACTTTCCACTGTTTACCCCAAACCTATAAAACCAACTCCTATCCCTCCACCCTTCACTAACTCCCTTTTCGGACTCAGCGCATCCACACCCCAGTGAATAAACAGCCATGTTGCTCACACAAAGCCTGTTTGGGGGTCTGTTCATTCAGAGCATGCAGTTTAACATTTGGTGCTGAAACCTGGGACGGGGGAACTTCTATGAGAGACCAAACCCCCTGTCCCTGTTCACCTTGTCATCGCTCCATGAAGAGACCTACCTACAACCAAGGCTCATCAGACCAGCCCACGCATCCACTCACCATCCTTAGATGAAGTAAGTGGTTTGCTTCAACTCTCTTCTTTAGTCCTCTCGCTACCTGTCAAACTCCTATCAGTTTCATTTTCCTCTCCCTTTCACGGGAGACAAGAAAGACAGGACTTTCCATGAGGTTCATAACAGGAAAAAAGTCCCACGTAGTTCACAGAACCAGGAAGACAGTCTTCCCTCGGTGACTGATCATTGTGGAGACGTCTGCTCTGGTCACTCACTTGCACTCCTAAGTGACTGACTGACGTGGGCGACGGCGCCTTTGACCAATTCACCCCAGGTTCAGACCAAGGTTTAGTCTTGGACACATGCTAAACTGCTTGGTCGCAGATTCACTTTCCTTGTCTCCGCGCTCTTCTTAAACTATGGGCAACCTCCCGCCCTCCATTCCTCCTTCCTCTCCCTTAGCTTGCATTCTGAAAAATCTCAAACCCCTCCAGCTATCACCTGACCTAAAACCAAAGCATCTTTTTTCTTTCTGCAATACCACTTGGCCACAATATAAATTGGACAATGGCTCTAAGTGGCCAGAAAACAGTACCGTCAATTTTTCTATCCTGCAGGATCTAGACAATTTTTGTCATAAAATGGGCAAATGGTCTGAAATTCCATTTGTCCACGCATTTTTTTTTTTTTTTTTACATTCAAATGCCTCCCTAATCTTTCTTTGTTCCTTCTCTCCCTTCCAACTGCCCCACCTGCCTCTGCTGGTAACCCAGAATCCTCCTTGTCCATCAACCCTTCCAACCTCTATCCTCCTCTTCTGTCCAAAGCAGGCGCTAATCCAGGACGTAACCAACCCCCAAGAGCCTTCCTCCTCATCCCCTACCCACAACTCACCTCCTTATGCCCCTCCTGTCACCTCCCCATCTCATGCCAGGTCCTGCTTACAGTTTAGTTCTGCGGCTAACTCAGCTGCCTCTGCCCAACAACCCCCACTTCAAGAGGTGGCTGGAGCCTAAGGCACAGTTAGGGTGCACATTTCTTTCTCTTTATCCGACCTTTCCCAAATTGGCCAATGGTTAGGCTCCTTTTAATCAGATCCTACTAAATATATACGAGAGTTTCAATACTTAATCCTTAGTCCTATAATCTCACCTGGAGTGACTTAAATGTCATCTTTACTTCTACTCTCACCCCCAAAGAACATTTATCACCCAATCAGCCCCTGACATTAAAAAAGCTACAGAAATTAAAATCTGGCCCTCAAACCCACAACAGGAATTAATCAACCTCAGCTTCAAGGTGTTCAGTACCAAGGCAGCGCATCTCAGAACTACAGATGCTTGCCTCTACCGTAAGACAAACCCCAGCCACACCACCGGCTCACGAAGGCTTCAAAGCACCCAGACTGCAGCATCCAGCCGACCTTCCCAGACCTTGCTTCAAGTGTCGGAAACCTGGCCACTGGGCCAAGGAATTCCCCCAGCCCGGGATTCCTCCTAAGCCCTGCCCCGTCTGTGTGGGGCCCCCAAGGAAAGTCGGACTGTCTTACTCACGTCGCTGCTCCCAGAGTTCCTGGAGCTCCAACCCAAAGCTCCTGGATGGAATCCTTCCCAGATCTCCTCAGCTTGGCAGCTGAAGACTGACGCTGCCTGAACGTCTCGGAGGCCCCCGGGACCATCACAGACGCCGAACTTTGGATAACTCTTAAGGTGGAGGGTAAGTCCAGCCCCTTCCTGATCAACACGGGGACCTCCCACTCCACGCTGGTTCTTTTCAAGGACCTGTCTCCTTGGCCTCCTTAACTGTTGAGGAAATTGACGGCAAGGCTCTAGGCCTCTCAAAACTCCCCGAGTCTGATGTCAATTAGCCAGCACTCCTTACCACATTCTTTCCTAATTTTCCCCACTTGTCCAGTTCCCCTGTTAGGCCAAACTATCCTAGCAAAATTGTCTGCCTCCTTAACTATTCCTGGGCCACAGGCACACCTCATTGCCGCCCTCCTCCCCGAACCCGTACCTCCCTCAATAGCTCTCCTTTATGTCCCCCTACCTTAACCCTAGGGTGCGGGACACCACCTTCCCATCTGTTACTACAGGTCACTCACCCCTCATCATCCCCCTAAAACCTAACCACCCTTACCCTGCCAAGCACCAGTACCCCATCCCACAACAGGCTTTTAAAGGCCTAAAGCCTGTTATCACCATCTATTGCAACATGGCCTTTTAATTCCTACAAATTCTCCTTACAATTCCCCTATCCCAGCTGTCCAAAAACCAGACAAATGCTACAGACTAGATCAAGACCACTGCCTCATCAGCCAGATTTTACTTCCCATCCGCCTGGTTGTACCAAACCCCTATACCCTCCTATCTTCATCCTCTTCCATAGCCCCTTCCACAACTCACTATTCTTTCCTTGACCTCAAAAACACGTTTTTCTAAAGTCCAAATTTCTTCCCCATCTGTTATAATCCTTTGCCAGCTTACACACGCTCCCCCTGCCAACCGTATCTAGTTGATTTCCCAAATCCCAACCCCATCCACTAAACAACAGCTTCTCTCCTTCCTAGGCGTTGTAGGATCGTTTCACCTCTGGATACCAGGTTTTGCCCCCCTAACCAAACCACTTTACAAACTTACAAAAGGAACCTTAGCTGAACCCACAAACTCTAAATCCTTCCCCTATTCTTCCTTTCGTTTGCTAAAGCAGGCCTTAGAAACAGCCCCTACACTAGCACTCTCCAGCTCCTCTCAATCCTTCTCTTTCTACGCAGCAGAAAAAAAAGACTGTGCCCTCAAAATTCTTACACAGGAGCCAGGCCCATGGCCTGTAGCCTTTTTATCCAAACAACTTAACTTCACAGTCCTGGGCTGGCACCTGTGTGTGGCAGCAGCTGCTGCCCTGATACTCTTAGAATCCCTCAAGATCACAGACTGTGCCCCACTTACCCTCTCTATCTCTCGCAACCTCCGAAGTTTAGTTTCCTCTTCACACCTCACACACTTACTTTCAGCCCCTCACTTTCTCCAACTTTATGCACTCTTTATTGAAACCCCTAAAGTAACCGTTGCTCTCGGACCTGACTTCAACCCAGTCCCTCACTTAATACCGAACACAAACCCTGAACCCCATGACTCTATCTCCCGCCTTCTTTGTGTTCCTGTACACTTCACCTCAAGAGCCTTGCTACTCACGTTAACCAAAAAATGGAAGCATACAAATTGTGCGTTGCAGTAAAGCCCTCCCTTATTTTAGCAGCCTTCAAAACATCAATAGCAGGTTTTGTCTAGGTAGGCATTTTCCCTCTCTCACTTTACCCTGGGCTACCCTCCTCTTCCTCAGACTCTCCTCCAGACCCCTCTTCCTGTCTGCTCATACCCAATCTTGTTAATGAAAGTGAGTGGTTACTTATAGATACCACATGCTTCCTCACACACCATGAAAACAAGTGCTCTCCCTCCACACGGTTACCCTACCAAACCCCGCTACAACCTTTAACAGCCACAGCCCTTGGCGGTTCCCTTGGCATTTGTTCCAAAGCCCCAGCCCCCTCAGAACACTTTCTCACCTTTTCAGTTTACACTTCCGGTTCTGTCTAAGCCAAGGACATTTTTTCCTCTGTGGTTCTTCTTCTTACGTCTGCCTTCCTACCACTGGACAGGCACTTGTACCCTAGTTTTTCTTATTCCCAAAATTCAGTTGGCCAGCAGAGATGAAAGCCTCCCTGTTCTCCTTCAGGTCACGACAAACAGGTCATTCCATTGATCTCCTTACTTGTAGGGTTAGGAATTACTGCTCGGCACAGGCATAGCAGGTTTTACCACTTCAATCAGCACCTTCTGTAGCCTCTCGAACAATTTCTCTACTGGCTCTGCAGAATGAACTCAATCACTACTATCCCTTCTTCAAGCTCAAGTAAATTGCCTAGCTGCAGTTGTCCTTCAAAACTGCAGAGGTCTTGATTTATTGATTGCTGAAAAAGGAGGTCTTTGGCTATTCCTAAATGAAAGATGTTGTTTTTATGTAAACCAGTCCAGCCTCATATACGATGCCATCAATAAATTAAAAGACAGAGCCCAAGAGCTCACTAATCAAGCAAATGGTTATTCTGGACCTGGCTGGACTGGCTGGACACTCTCTAACTGGGAGCCATGGCTTCTTCCAATCCTTAGTCCTCTGATACTACCTCCTTCTCTTATTTGAACCCTGTGCTTTTCAATTAATCTGTCAATTCCTACAAAATCATATACAAACAATAACCAATCAGTCAATAGAACAAATGCTCCTTCTAACAACCCCACAATATCACCCCTTGTCCTGCAATCTCCCAGCACTCTAAATTATTTCCCATTTTTAGGTTTCCACGCCACCCCCAATCCCGCTTGAAGAAGCCCTGGGAAACATTGCCCCATCACCCCTCTGTGCCAGCCTTCCTAATATTCCACTGCCCTCCACTCTTAATTTCTTTTTCCTTTATATTACTAATACAAAAAGACAGGAATGTAAGGTCTGACCATGTCATAGATGGCATGGTAACCCCTGTGACCTGCACATACACCTTGGGAGGGCCTTCTGGAATTAGAAAACCTGAAGTAGCTGGAAGGAAGAACAATCAACCCCTCTGGCACCTAACTAACCTGAGATATTCTTCTATTGTTTCTTATTCAGGCCTCAATTGACAAGGCCATTGGACTTTGTAACTGACCTTGGTCAACCTTGTGACTCCACACCCTACGACAAATAGGAAGAGAGTAAGTCAAACTATCCCTGTTTGCAGATGATATGATTCTATATCTAGAAAACCCCATATTCTCAACCCAAAAGCTCCTTCAGCAAACAACTTCAGCAAAGTCTCAGGATACAAAATCGATGTACAAAAATTACTAGCATTCCTATACAACAACAACAGTCAAGCTGAGAGCCAAGTCAGGAACACAATCCCATTCACAGTTGTCACAAAAAGAATAAAATATCTAGGAATACAGATAACCAGGGAGGTGAAAAATCTCTACAAGGAGAACTACAAAACACTGCTCAAAGAAATTAGAGATGACACAAACAAATGAAAAACCATTCCACGCTCATGGATAGGGAGAATTCATATCATGGCCATACTGCCCAAAGCAATTTATAGATTCAATGCTATTCTAATCAAACTACTGAAGACATTCTTCACAGAACTAGAAAAAACTATTTTAAAACTCACATGGGACCAAAATGAACCTGGATAACCAAGGCAATTCTAACCAAAAAGAGCAATGCTGGATACATCATGCTACTACTTCAAAATATACTACAAGGCGGCAGTAACCAAAACAGCATGGCACTGGTTCAAAAATAGAAATATAGACCAATGGAATGGAATAGAGAGACCAGAAATAAGGCCATGCATTTACAACTATCTGATTTTCTACAAAGTCAACAAAAATAAGCAATGGGGAAAGGACTCCCTATTCAATAGGGAGTGCTTTAATAAGTGATGCTGAGTTGACTGGCTGGGCCTATGCAGAAGACTGAAACTGGACCCCTTCCTTAGACCACATGATAAAATCAACTAAGATGGACTGAAGACTTAAATGTAAATCCCGAAATGATAAAAACCCCGGAAAACAACCTAGGGAATGCCATTCTGGAAATAGGAATGGATAAAGATTTCAAGACAAAGATGCCAAAAGCAATTGCAACAAAAGCAAAAATTGACGAATGGGATATAATTAAAGAGCTTCTGCACAGCAAAAAGAACTATCAATAACATAAACAGACAACCTATACAATGGGAGAAAAGTTTTGCAAACTACACATCTGACAAAGGTCTAATATCCAGCATCTATTAAAGGAACTTGAACAAATTTGCAAGAAAAAAAAAAAACCATTAAAAACCAGGCAAAACATATGAACACACACTTTAAAAAAAAAAAAAAAAAGATGTATGTGCTGCCAACAAACATATGAAATAAAGCTCAACATCACTGATCTTTAGAGAAATGCAACTCAAAAACACGAGATACTATCTCACACCAGTCAGAATAGCTATCATTAAGAAGTCAAAAAATAACAGCTCTTGGTAAGGTTGCAGAGAAAAAGGAATGCTTATACAGTGTTGGTGAAAGTGTAAATTAGTTCAATAATTATGGAAAACAATGTGCTGATTCCTAAGAGACCTAAAAAGAGAACTACTATTCAACCCAGCAATCCTTTTACTGTGCATATACCCAAAAGAATATAAATTATTCTATCATATAGACACATGCACATATTCACAATGGTAAAGACATGGAATCAATGTAAATGCCCATTAATGCCATCAACGATAGACTGCATAAAGAAAATGTGATACATATACACCACGGAATACTATGCAGCCATGAAAAAGAATGAGATCGTGTCATTTGCAGGAACATATTTGGTGCTGGAGGCCATTATCCTTAGCAAACTAACACAGGAACAGAAAACCAAATACTGCATGTTCTCACAGGAGATAAATGATGAGAATACATGAACATACAGAGGGGAATAAGAGATCCTGAGGCCTACTGGAAGGTGGAGGGTGGGAGGTGGGAGAGGATCAGGAAAAATAACTAATGGCTACTAGACTTAATAGCTGGTGATGAAATAATCTGTACACAAACTCCTATGACATGAGTTTACCTATATAAAAAACCTACACATGTACCCCTCAACTTAAAAGTTAAAAAATTTAATTAGTTGAACAAAATAAATAAATGGTATATGTAACTATGTACTTCTATTTCATGTAAGTTATAAAATATATACCGATATCTTGATACTGAAAATGCTTTAAAAGAACACTACTAAATATATAACGAAATTTAAAGATATTTATAAAAATAACATAAAATAATTATAAAATTCCCTTCTGTCATATTATTTCTGCAAAATACAGGCTTTACTACAATTCAGTTTAAAAAATAAAAAACATAGCATTGTAAAAAAATTTGCCTTATTAATCGCTTTTGCCTTAAATTCTATTTTTTTCTGATATTAACATTGCTATATTTATTTGATTAGTAATTTTCTGGTATACCTTTTCCTGTCTCTTTACTTTAAAAAAAAAAACATGTTTTCTGGTGACTAAAGGAATATATGTTTATTGTTGATCATACAAGGAAAATAATTATCCATATTTCCATTACCCAAGGATAACCACAGTTAACATTTTGGCAGACAATCACTCCAGACTTTTATTTCTACATAGATGTATATAAATATATAGTTTTTAATTGTGATAATTCTGCATATAACCTAGTTTTTATAATTTTTTTACTTAATATTGTGATAAATTTAGCATTTTCACTTAATGAATATCATTGAATGCTTGATCTGACATTATCAGGTGAATTTAATCAATTTCCCTTTATTCAAACCACTGGATAGATTTGGTTTTTATTGTGTTTTTTGTTTATTGTCCTTGTTACTTTCTTTTTCATCTCCTTTTCTGTCTTCTTTTCTGAAAAGGAGATGAAAAAGAAAGTGAATAGGGCAAAGCTTGATAAAGTTTCCCATATTATGTTTTTTCCTCTGCTGGTTTAGAAACTGTATTGTGTGTATATTCTTGTAGTTGTGACTTAAATAGCACAATTGTGACATAAATATTTTTTAAATTGTAACTTTTTAACTATATAAATCACTAAAATTTTTTCTAACAAAATCTAGAATTATTCAGCATTTCTACATAATTCTTGAGACAGGGAACTAGCATGTTTTAGCTACCATTTGAACATGCTATATAATAAGATTATTAGATCATTTTTGAAAATGTTTAAATCTTAAACATCCTTAAGGATTTTTTTTGTTCTTCTTTTCTTTTCCAACAATATTTTAAAGAAAATGCAGAATTATAAATAGATGCAGTGTGCATCTATTAAAATGGTAGGCAATTTCTTGCATAAACACATCATTAACACATAAAGCAAAACTAAAATAATTCCCAATGTCATATAACTACAGGTCACAGTCAAATTTCCTCAGTTTTTTTTTTTTCAGTAGTCTGAATCAAGACAAAACAAGATCCACTTTTCACTCCCCTTACTGCTATAAAGTTTTCAAATCCTATCCTCTCTCATCTGGATTTCTAGATAGCTTCCCAACTAGTTCTTCTTTCCTAAAAAAAAGTGGTTCAAGTCCCATGACTTCTCAACTGGATTTCTAGACAGCTTCCCAACTAGTTATTTTCTCAAGGAGACGGGATCAGAATAAAAGCCAAGAACCTTACAATGACCTGCAAAGTTATACATGACTGGGTTTCCTGTTAATTTTCTGATTTCATTTCATTTTATTCCTCCTCTTGTTCACTCTAGTCCAGTCACACTGGCTGGAATATTTGAAATATGATAAGCATGCTTCTGCCACAGAATCGTTGTACCTGCTGTTACCTTTGTTTGGAATTCTCTTCCCCAGTTACCTCCATGACTTCTCTCTTACTCCGTTAAGCCATTACTTAAATGTCTTTTCATTGAGCTATTAAAAATTATAAACTTCTTTGTACCTCCTGTCCCATCAGCCCAGCACTTATTTCCATTCCCTTTCTTAACTACACTTACACTTTTACTGTCCGTATCATTAGAATAAAAATCTCATGAGTATGATTTTTGTCTATATTTACTGCTATAGTTCTAGCATCTAGAAGAGTGCCTGAACACAGAAGATGGTAAATACTGAATGGATTAATGTCTGCTTATTTGGGTTTCATTATTTCTGTTTTATTGTTTAGCTTACCTTTCAGAATCCTAAGCCAGCTTACCTTAAAGTTTCAGGTTATTCCATTGTTTTCATCTTGATTGGACTGAAATTTCAAAACGAATTGGTTAGCTGGTTTTCCTACATCAGATCTCATGTGTTCAGAAATTTTGATTTGGAGTGTCTTTTTTGTTCCCTTATCTTTATTTCCTCTGGGTTCATCCTTTTCTTTCTAGCAATTTTGGGTTGCCTCAAATTTATGTCTTAGGGACCCCAATTCAGCAAGGTATTATATGCTAATTCACTGCTTCAGTTCTTTCTTCCTATTGTAAACCAGTTATCAATTCTGTAAACTTTAAAAACTGTGTATTTCTATTCCTTAGGCCTGCATCTCCCTATAAATTAGAGCCCCAGGTATCAGTTGAAGGTAGATTTTGTTTTCTAGCTTCCTTTTACAAGTGGTACAGTAGTAGAGAGAAATCTCAGCTCAGCCCCTGGCATAAAACAGTGCTATGCTAGCCTCCATTTTCATTCCTGATATTTCTGCCTACCATTAAAAAAATGAATTTCATCCGGGCATGGTGGCTCATGCCTGTAATCCCAGCACTTCAGGAGGCTGAGGCGGGAAGATCACTTGAGGTCAGGAGTTCAAGACCATCAAGACCAGCCTAGCCAATGTAGTGAAACCCCATCTTTACTAAAAATACAAAAATTAGTCGGGCATGGTGACATGCACCTGTAATCCCGGCTACTCGGGAGGCTGAGGCATGAGAATTGTTTGACCCTGGGAGGTAAAGGTTGCAGTGAGCCAAGATCACATCACTGCACTCCCTCCTGGGTGACAGAGAAAGAGTCTGTTTCAAAAAAAAAAAAAAAAAAAAATCGGTTTGATCACAGGCTCTATTTTTTATTTATTTTTTTTTTTTTTTGAGACAGGGTCTTGTTCTGTTGCCCAGACCGGAGTGTAGCAGCATGATCAAGATGATCAAGGCCCAGTGCAGCCTGAACCTCCTGGCCTCAAGCAATACTCCCACCTCAGCCTCCTGAGTAGCTGAGACCACAGGTGTGCACCACCATGCTTAGCTAATTAAAAAAATTTTTTGTAGAGACAGGGTCTCCCTATGTTGCCCAGGTTGGTCTTGAACTCCTGGGCTCAAGCGATCCTTCCACTTCCGTCTCCCAAAGTGTTGGGATTATAGGCGTGAGCCACTGCTCCTGGCCTCATCTTTATTGTTTAAATAAGTTATTTATGGCCTTACTATTCCTCTCCAGTGTTTTTCTATTTTATTTCCTATTATTTCCATTTTATTTCCTATTATTTCCTTCCTTCTTTCTAGTTTGTTGTTGTTTTCTTATTCTCTTGAGATCAATACTTAGCTCATTATATTTTGGGCTTAAAAATAATCTAAAGCTATAATTTCCCTTTCAGCCCTGTTACTGCATCTCATGTTTAAAAATGTTTAGCCCTCATTACCTTGTCAGATCAGAATTTCTGACTCCAAGTTTCCGCTTGTGAACTCAGAGGCAGGCTGCTGCTTCACCATGGCTCATGCTTTCTTTCTGTACAATATTACTTGTCCTTGGATATATTTAGCATGGCTTTGTTTTGTTTTGTTTTCTTGCTCTATCACCAGGCTGGAGTGCAGTGATCTCAACTCACTGCAACCTCCACCTCCTGGGTTCAAACAATTCTCCTGCCTCAGCCTCCCGAGTAGCTGGGATTACAAGCACCTGCCACCACGCCCAGCTAATTTTTGTATTTTTAGTAGAGACAGGGTTTCACAATGTTGGCCATGATGGTCTCTATCTCTTGACCTTGTCATTTGCTCGCCTTGGTCTCCCAAAGTGCTGGGATTACAGGCTTGAGCCACCGTACCCAGCATCTAGCATGGTTTTGAGCTCAATTTTATCTTTTCATATTTATCACTGCTACATGTTTAAAATAGATGAAGTAACTTAGAGCATCAATTAATAATGCTATTTGATAAGAATTCCATATGTATATTTATTCTCTCTACTTGAGCAAGATACACATATTTTTATTTTTGCTTCTATTAGTTTAATATGAAATTTCATGTATTCAAATTTTACCTTGAGATAATTTCATCTTATTATCACCTCTTACATATAATGCCAAGCTTGCATCAATTGACACATTATTTCATTCAGCCTCTTTTTATGTAACAAACTCAAGGCAACTAACTGATGGTTGTTTCAAACAAACTTTGGAGGTCTTAACATTCAGGCAAGTTTGTTCTCTCTCTGTCTCTCCCCCCTCCTCTCTCCCTTCCTTCCTTCGTTTCTTTTCCTTCCTTCCTTTTTTCTTTCATTTTCTGTCTTAGCTCACTATCACTGCAACCTCCACCTACTGGGTTAAAGCAATTCTCAAGCTTCAGCCTCCTAAATAGCTAGAATTACAGGCAGGTACCACCATGCCTGGCTGATTTTTGTATTTTTAGTAGAGACAGGGTTTCACCATATTGGCTAGGCTGGTCTCAAACTCCTGACCTCAGGTGATCCACCCACCTTGGCCTCCCAAAGTGCTGGGCTTACAGGCATGAGCCACCGCGCCCAGCTGCAAGTTTGTTCTTAATATTTGCTACAGTGGTGTCTCTGCCACAGGGATCATTAAGCTGCTGAAGTTGTAAAACTCTTCTCCAAATAATTATTAACACAACTGAAGTCCCAAATTGTTAAAATCAAATTAGGTATGTCATACTCACAATTTTTAAAGGAAATCCAGGACTCAGTTTTATGACTAAACTTCACAGGAAAAATATGTATACAGCAAGGCCTGACTAAAAATTCTGATTCCCTCCTCAGTATAAAATTACACTGGTAAACTGTAGGCTGTTCCCTGCTTGATGTTACATTGGGCATCTCTCACCCATAGCCAAGATTCTCACACCTACTTGTCCTGATGAAAGTCAAACACTTAAAAAAGTTCTTTTTCTCTTTAAAAACTAGCTTTATTTAAAAGAATCTGACGCATAATAACACTATAGGAAACAAACTTACAATACATATTATTCAAGAAAGCCTGCCATACATCACTTCTACTAATGGTAGGTCTATATACTGATAAACAACATTCCTTATACAATGCACAAATGACATTAAGCATTATCCCTGAAAAGAATGGCCAACAATAACATGGACTGTCTTGACAGTAGAACGTCTACTTGTCTTATCTATAGAATAAAAAAACTAAAATGTTGATGACAAATGAAACACTTCCAATTTTAAATTCTAGCATGGTTTTTAGGGAAGAAGGGAATGGGATCAGAAGAGGCAAATTGTGTTAAATATCTCAAAAAGGAGAATTGGCTTACCATTTTTAAGTAGTTACTGTGAAGTAATTCAGAATTGAGAATGTATTTGTTTAACAGTTGGAAGCCCTTTAAGAGTCAAACTATCCATTATCTACTATATTCAACCAGTTATCAAGTCAATTTTATTTGTCTTAAAATTGTAACCTGGTCATTAACCAAATTTAAAAAAAAACAATTTGGGGTAATCTAGTCATTTCATACTTTATTTAAATTTTTCCACAAAGCAATTCATGAATTAATAATACTTCTTTAAACTTCTATGATCTAAATTGAAACAGACCTAGTTCTAAAAAATTGTATGTGAAAACAGAAGACAAAAATAAATCCCTAACATGTAATACTAAATTTTTAACATATAGACCTATGAAAATTTTGGGCATTCAAGTCAAATATAATAGGATTATGATACAGTATGGTATCTGTATTTTAAAAAATATTCAGATTGAGTCAGATTTATTGCTATATCAATCCTATCAATAGTCAACAATCAAAAGTACAAAATATATCATAACCATGCCGAGTATGGTGCAGTACAGAGATATCATTAACATAACATAGGTAGACATTTTGTAATATACATCATTGATATAGTAAAACCTTATTAATTCAGGATAATTTAAACTGATAGGTCTAAAATTTGAATTTTTAAAAAGATATGCAGTTTAAGCACTCACAAGCATTCATTTTTTTCTTTCAAGCATATAATTTCAAATATACAAATTTGCATTGGCCAAGTATTACTTACTACAATTCTTTTGAGTATTTGTCTTCATGACAAGATAATAATGTTTTTAAATTACTATTCTTAAGTAAACACCTCTAAAATAAAAAGTTTAAAAATTTGTCTTCAAGATTAAATGTTTTTCTTAAAATCTTGATGATAACCTTTATTACCAAATCCTTTTGTCATTTAGTACAAAGTAAACAGTATTCAAGTCTTTGAATCAATGGTTAAAAATTCCAGGTAAATTAGAGGAGTCTCATGGTATCTTAATCAAGTCTTAATAAATGAAGATAAATATCACAGTACGACTTATTTTGGTTATGATGAAGTGAATGATGTCTTTTTTCGTTGGGAGATATCAGCATACGTTCAAAGTTTACTATATAATTTTAGTAGTATGGGCTAAAAAATCCTAATACGTACTGCCATTTAAGATAATTATTTAGTAAAATTATACCTGTAAGTTGAAGATAAAAATTTTAAGGTTTATTGTATTACAAGTGTCATGAGCTGATAATACCATAATTTACCCCTCTCCCATTTGAAAGACATCAGGCCATCTATTAATCCATAAATATTGATGTTTCACATACTTCATAGAGTAGCTTAAAACATACCAGCATAAGAAGTAATTAGTATTACATAGTAATTTCCTTTGCCATAGGAATAAATGTTGGACAAAGTCTGGAAACATTTTTTTTTTCCAATTTGAATTACAGTAATTTTGCCACAGACCACAGCACTAGTGCATGTGTTACTTTAGACATGCTCTAAGAACAAAACAAAAAATTACTGCAAAAATACATGTCACCAATGTGGAACACACTCAGATTTGTATAAAAGTACTGAACTAATATCCCAAAAGAGGTATATGTAAACAGTACATAAGGAAGAAATAGTTTTAATATGAAACAATCATTTAAGTCACATACATCATGATAAGAAGCAGGACTTTCTTTTATAAAAGATAATATTTTGACAAACAAGCAACATCATCTACACATCTACAGAACAATAAAGGTACAGGTATTTAAGTTTTAATATAATTGCAAGTAAAGTATTATTGATAAAATATGACAAAGATGATGCTTATCCATTTTCATTAAAAGTTTTAAATTAAATACAGACAACCTCTGGTGTATTAATGCCTGGCATATACCTGGCCACGGTCTTTCCTTTATTTCCCCTATACTTGTCTTGAGATATGCTAATGCTATCCCTAACCTCTTTGCTCCAGGGGTGCTTCCAAATTCCCATCACTGTACCACAAGTTGGAAGATGCAGATGTGACTTTTGTAATGCTCTACTGAATAGAGTAAGTTACTAAAAGTTAGAAATGAGAAGAAAATCTCCAAGTTCAGAATTAGAGGAGAAGAAGCTGTGAAAATTCACAACAACCTAAAGGAAATGGAAAGTACCTTCTGAAGTACCATCTAATTCACTAAAAGTACTGCTTTCCATAGTATCTGAAATGTGGTCATATTGTCTGAAATGTTAGAAAATAACGATGCATTCTTAATAAACATCCTTTTTAAAAAAAGAAATTTAATGACACTTTTCTCACTATCTTCATACATACCTTAGTAGAAAATGCTTTTCTCTTAAAGTCTAGCCTATTACTGTCACACAAAGACATAGGATTTCTGAGGGGAGGAAAAATATAAAATGTTGAAGCACAGAGCAACCACGAGGGGAAAAGACAAGCCTGTTTATACATTTCACCAGAGTTTAGCCTGGTAAGAGGGCAAATGCAAAGAAACCCAGATCAAAGAACTTAACTTCCTAATCACATCAGGAAAAAGACAAGACCTCTGTTTCTTTCTCCCCCCTACATTGATTGACTGGTTTCCTAAAGAAAACTGAGAGCTCAGTATGATACTATTAACCAGATTATGGTTTAAATGAGCCTTTAGGAGCTTCCCTACTGTATAGAGTTCCAAGCCACTATTTACAAATGAACTTTGGGATCCTGGATACTTTTAAACATTTTTTAGTTGAAAAAAATATAAAACAGCACAAATGTTCATGCATATGAAACCTCTATATACTGCAGAAAGAAATCCAAAACTCTTGAGAACTCCCTTTTAAAAAAATCATTGCTTATATATTTTCTTACTATTAAATACAATTACTATAGTACATTGAACATTAAGTGCTAAAACTCTAATTTGTTCAGACAAGTTTGAAAGAATATTGAATGAAGACTCTTGATACTTATTTGGATTAAAGTTGGCAGATTTCATGATGACCCATACTATTAAGAGGTTTTTTTTTTTCTGCAACTAGGCAGAGTTAGGACTCTAAAACAAACCACCAAAAAACTAGATTTCTTTACATTGTGTTTATCTATGAAGAATAAGTACTAGTACAAGAAAACCTTCATTTTTATGTATATAACCTTCTAATTTGAGTAACAAGAATGATAATAGAAGTACTCTAAAGTATTTCACACAAAAGGAAAACACAGATCACAAATCTAATTCTAACCACTCTATCTGAAGAACAATTTATCTTTCACAAGCTAAGCTGTTTCAGTATTAATGAGTCAAGTAACATCTAGAAGCATGTGGACCAGAAATTCTCTAGTGCATGAGCAAATCAAGTTCTGAGAAAGGAACTGATGCTTTTTAAAATTTTCTGTCTGGCTAGGTGTGATGGCTTACGCCTGTAATCCCAACACTTGGGGAGGCTGAGGCGGACAGATCACTCGAGGTTAGGAGTTTGAGACCAGCCTGGCCAACATGGTGATCTCTGTCTTTACTAAAAATACAAAAATTAGCTGGGTGTGGTGGTGGGCACCTGTAATCCCAGCTACGTGGGAGGCCGAGGCAGGAGAATCGCTTGAACTGGGAGGTGGAGGCTGCACTGAGCCGAGATGACGGCACTGTACTCCAGCCTGGGCAACAGTGCAAGACTCTGTCTCAAAGCAAAAAAAAAAAACAAAAAACTCACTTTTCTGTCAATAACCTGGCTTTGGTGAGTAAACCTAGATACTGATAGTTACCCAGGTTGAACTTCAGCAAAACTCAAGGATGTAGGAGAAACTGTGTGTGTGTAGACTTTCAGTGAAGGAAAAGGATTACACCAAAAAAGGTACAATTCCACCTGTGTTTTTTTCCATCACTGCATATTTTTAAAGTTGAAGGCAGTTTATCATTTGTCCTAAGAAGTCACTTCAGTTTGTGTACTAGCCTTCCTTCAGACAAATTATCATCTGGCTATTCTTACAGTTCATCACTTTTTCCATCTAAAAGCATCCATTTAACTTTTGACTCAGCGTTATGTAGACACAAATGTAGAACTTGTAAGAAAATGAACTCAAACACATGAACACTTTTTATCAACTATGAGTGTAGTTTGGCTATGATTCAATGTCAGAATGAACCATGAGTTTTTCTGCTGAATATTTCCAGATTAAGTAAGGTGCTTTGAAGACCTGAACACCTGAATAAAAATTCACCTCTTTGCAGGTTTTTAAAAACAACATGTGGAAACAGAAAATGAATCATATTACATAACAAATACCTTTAGATTAGCTTGGGAGAGGCTGTTTTCACAAAAACAGCTAACTACTGAAACTTAAAGAGATAAAGGGTTTAAGAAACTGCATAATCAGTTTTAGTAATGATCACAACTCAAGTACTACCATGTAAAGTGTTAACTCCTGAGAACATTGGAAAGTTCTACTCAAAATATCTATCTAGCTCTATTCAGAGTAATAATAAATCATGATCTGATGCTATGACTAGGCATACAGCATGGAGTGCATCATTTATTAAGAATCAGCACTCATTAACTTTCAGGAAAAACATAACTAGGTCCTTAAACATTTAAAGATGTATATCTAACAAAAATTCCAAGTAAAATGGGATCTTCAAGTATGCTATTGAACACCATCAAATGTCTGTCAGCCCAAAATACTGCATTTTAACCGGCTTCAACTGGTAAAGTTTTCACACATGGAGTACCTAGAAGTATAGTTTATATCATTTTGTTTCCTAAAATTGTAAAGATAAATATTTTACAACTACAGAAAATATTTTATATTCACCTTTAACTAGTCAAGGGTAAATGGAGAAAATCTTTTATTATTACCTTGTACCATATGAAATTGCTGTTTTTGTAGGTCAAATTTAAAACACTGTAGTTAAAAAAATAAGTTTTATTCAATCAAAATATGCATCAGGAGCACAGTTTACTTCCAACAGAATATTAAAGGTTTAATTTTTATAAAATTCAACATTTGTTAGACCATAAAAATTATTCATATCTTCCAGTTACTGCATCTCAATTGGGGAATGGGTTGTTTCTTAGAAAAAGCTCCAGATGATAAAGATAATAGTCTTTTGGATAAAGGTCCAGTGACTAAAAAGGACATGACAAAATTTCACAGCCTGTCATTTAACTTTGCTTTAGTGGCTTGTGACATGTGAGGTCGAGACCTTGTCTGTAAAACTGTAGCTTCTTATGCTAACCAAAGGACATTGTTTTTAAATCACATTTTTCATGCATAATTTAAATTTCTTGATAATACACTGCCGCCATCATTGTTTCACTTGGGTTTAAATAATAATAATAATAATCTCCTTTGTAGATCATCAAACACCCTTCAGAATTTTTTTGGTTACAATGATAATGGTGGCAACACCTTAGGGATACCAGCCTCCAGCGATTGTGTAAATTGCCATTAATTGTCAAACAGTATACTTTTTTTTTGGCCACAGGTTATGATCTGTTCCAAAAATGGATTTCCGCTGTTTTGAATCTTAATGAGCACACGTCCAACTGTCTCCATGCTTGATCATCCCTCAAGAGGGTACTCAGGTCCATTTTTATACTTTTCCCCAGTCACAGCGGAAACTCCTTAAGTCTGCTGCAAGCCTTCAATTTGTTGTTTTTGAGTTTGATTTCACTTTGGCTCTTAATTGGTCTTTGTTTAAAATGGATTTTGATCTCCCCTAAGGTTCATTTTTGAAATTCAGATCCCCAGAACAAGATTTTTCACATGAACACCATGTAGTCCTTTTGCTAGCAGAGCCCTCAAAGGCCAAACTGATATTTCTTCCTTCCTCGTTTGCGTTATGTCCCAGTTCAAAATTATACAAAAAGTATTCACAATTCTTCTGTGGATACTATAGTATTTATTTCTCTGGTAAACAATAAACAATAACAAAACAACTCAATATCAAAGAAAATTAGGAGCATAATACTATAATTCTATATAGCACAACTGGAAATGTATGTTATGCCAATTTTACTAACTGCAGCCAATTTTCAACTGATCTAATATTAGCAATTTCATGTGGTAGCATCCACAAGTTAATCAACAAATACTTACTGAGAATTTACTATATACTAAGATCTGTCTCGTATCTGTACAAACAGATATCCTGAAAACTCACTTGAAAATATGAAATTCATTAATTCCAAAGACCCTAGTGAAGGAAAAATCTGGTGTCATACTATTATTTTTTTAATCCATAAAAATGTATATTTTCCCCCATGTTACAGTTACATATATTATGTTGTGAAGACATGTTAAGTGGATCCTAGATAAACTTTTTGAACTAAATCTTTAACATGGTACAACCAAAGTTCAGCACTAAATATCCATTTTTCAATGATTTTAACTTTTAAAATCCTACATTTGTTATGTACTATTTTGAAGCTTCAAGAGGCTTTTGTGATAAATAACAACTAACATATATTTATAAATGTTTCTAAAGCACCCCCGTATACATGATTCTCATTTAAGATAGCAGGCAAAGACAGTACAAAATTTGCTCTAGTAATGAAATGAATTATTAGTAAAAACTAATAGGTAAATAATATTTTTGTGTGTGCATTTAAAAAAATAACATAAAACATTAAAATTTTTTGTCACTGAACTTCTGTAATGCACAGGAAAATTAACCCATTTTAGTTAATGCCTGTGATTAAGCATCACTGCCCACTGCAGATGGACCAAAAGTTTCTCTAGTACGCATTAACTGGACATCTTTGTCAGCCATACAGGTATCACAGCCCCATACTGCAGATGCTTCTGCAGTTAAGAGGCCATAGGCTGTTTCAGTCATTCCAGTACAGATCCGATGAAACCATTTCTGACAAGAGGCCTCACATAAGATGGCATCCTGATCATCGTTCACCTCATTTGTACAAATTCCACAAGGATACACCGGGTCAGAAGACGAATGGCCATGACGGCTTGGGTGAAGAGAAGATTTATTGCTTTTCTCAGTGGTGCAGGCATCTGCTGCACCTCTTGGTTGTCGTGGCTTATTCTGCGTCCCATTTGCATGGTTATTGTTTGTTGCTTCAGTGCTACCTGAACGACTGTTCTCTTGATTTACTGCATTGTTTCGATTAACATTTTTTAATTCAATATTACTCTGATTCACTGTGTCATCCATATTCAAGTGAGGTGGATGAGCAGAGGAATTTTGATTAGCGTTTTTGGTTGCTCCTTGAGTAAAGTCTTGTTTTGGGGGTGGTGCTTTTGCTTGACCCCCAAAAGTGTTTGGGGGAGGAATAAAAGAATGATTAGATTCTAATGGAGAAGTAAAATTTGAATTGTTTCCGGGAACAAAGTTAGATGCCAAATCAGGGTTAGAAACTTGGCTAACATTCTGTGGAGGAATCTGATTGAAATTTTCAGCAGGATTTTGTCTAAAATGTTGATTAGGCATGTTGACATTCTGACTTAGTGCATTATTATAAGATGGATTACCGAAACTTGAATTATCATGTGGCCCAAAGTTAAAAGCATGAGGTCGATTAAAACCCATGCCCAGAGGATTCTGAGGAAATGGGTGTGGCTGGTTCCTGAGTGAGTAAGGACCACAGTATGGGGAAGACATTCTTGGGGGAACGTGAGGTGGCATTCTGAATGTGCTATAACCTCCAAAGCCAGGATAACCAGGGCCAAGATATGGATTTGACGACGGTAGTGGTTTATAGGAAATAGTATTATAGTTGTCATCAAACGGATTAGCAGCCACTAGATGGTCAGAGTTTGGATTCGGTGGTGGAGCATACTCAGACAATGGAGGAAAAGAAGGTCCCTGAAATGAGAATGTAAAGTAAAATATATGTTTTTGATCAAATACATTATTAAAATTGTCCTGTTACCTTAATACCTGTGAACCTAGTTTTAGTCTAATTTCTCCTGCAGTGTTACAAACATTTATTATCTTCACTTGACCTTTCAATTATGACTAATGTTTATATTTAATTATACTTGCTGATAAAAATATTTAGGTTTATTTCATTTACAAAAGAAAATAAGGTATGACTTTCTGAGCTCAAATCCATTGTAACTTCAAACTCCGAAAGTATTTAACTTTCAAAAGAAGCTTCATTATCCTAATTTTCATTTAACATGCTTATCTATAACTAGAATCTTTCACTTAAATACTAAAGCAGTCTAACCTAAAATATCTTTTATACACCAAATAGTCATAAAATTAAATAACAACAACCAGAATCTAAAGTTTTCCCCTAGCTTAACTTCAGGGAGATAGAATTAAAGTATTCCCAAAACATTTAAGCTCTGGGCCTCAGACTGAAAAAATAAACTGCCAGTTTTAGTCACATTGCAAGTTTAACAGATGGTGATCAAAGTGATAAAAAGATCAGTAATCTGTACACACACACTTACCAGTAGCCTTTACCATAAAAAGAGTACTTCAAATTTATAAAGAATAAAACCGTGAAAGCCTGTATGTATAATTGCTTGTTATAACCACAAGTTATAACAAAAAGAGTTATAACCACAAGTTATAACTGCTTCATGATATTCACATAATACTGAATTACTATTATAGTTGAACAGTTACTTCATGTTAAAATTGCTACTATATACTTTTAAATCTTTAATAGAACTACAGGCATTCATGCCCTTTAAAAACTTTTAAATTAGATTTAAGAACAAGCATTTTAATTTGTATGAGACAGTCTCAGGCTGTCACCCAGGCTGAAGTGCAGTGGTGCGATCTCAGCTCACTGCAACCTCCACTTTCCCGGTTCAAGCAATTCTCAAGCCGCAGCCTCCCCAATAGCTGTAAGAGTGTGCCACCATACCCAGCTAATTATTGTATTTTTAGTAGAGACAGGGTTTCCCCATGTTGGCCAGTCTGGTCTCAAACTCCAGGCCTCAAGTGATCCACCCACCTAGGCCTCCCAAGGTGCCGGGATTACAGGCGTTAGCCTGCACACCCAGTCTAAGAACAAGCATTTTATTTATTAACTAATTAATGAGATGAAGTTTTACTCTTGCTGCCCAGGCTGGAGTGCAATGGCACGATCTCAGCTCACTGCAACTTCTGCCTCCCGGGTTCAAGTGATTCTCCTGCCTCAGCCTCCCAAGTAGCTGGGATTACAGGTGCCCCGACCACGCCTGGCTAATTTTTTTTTTTGTATTTTTAGTAGAGACATGGTTTCTCCATGTTGGTCAAGCTGGTCTCGAACTCCCGACCTCAGGTGATCTGCCCACCTCAGCCTCCCAAAGTGCTGGGATTACAGACACGAGCCACCGCGCCTGGACAAGCATTTTAATTTGTCCGCTCACACTTCCTTTTTGTTATATCTACTGTACGCCTACCGTGTGACAATGGTCACTAGTTACAGACTGAAAAAAAAAAAAGTATAATCACTGCAGAATTCACTGTTGGTTCTGAATAAGGATAGGAAACAAAACTTATGACCAAGTTTAAATTTACCTCAACAGCCTAATCATACAAGCAAAGAAAAACCGTTATTAAAGAAAATATCAATTTACCTGTGTATTTGCCTTGCGTTTTTTCTTATCTGGGCTTCCTAGTTGTACACCTGGTCCTCCTAACCCATCCAGTCCACTATCACCACCTAGAAAACAAATTCAGATATTTTCCACTTGTAAGCTATTTTTTGTATCTCAAAGTAATATCTATTATATTTACCTGTTAATGTTTTCTATTTTTGTTAGACAAGAGCAATACTAAGCTTTCATTATCTTTATTTTCCAAAAAGTCTTTCCCATAGTTTCAGCCAGAAATAGCCATTCATCACTGCTCCCATATTTATTATTCTTTCAGAGAAAAAGAAAGTCTCTCTCTTACTCTCAAACCTTTAGTAATCTGGTTTCCTGTTTCAGAGGCCACCACTATTACTACTTTCTGGTCTACCCTTCCAAAGATAATCTAGATATATTCAAGTATAATTTGTTTTTTTGGTGGGAAGGACACAAATGATAGACATACACTGGTGTGTACCTTGCTTTCTTAGTTGAAGATCATTCCATAGTGCTACATTTAGAACTGCTTTATTTTCTAATAACTGAGTAGTATTCTATAGTGTGACTACATCATGATTCATTAAACTAGTACCCTCCGTACTGATGAATGTATGTTTCCAAACCTGTGCTGTAGCTGCAATAAAAATCCATGTATAAATGCCTTTAGAGATTTACAAGTAGTTCCTACAATTATGGCATCAAAAGTATGTGCCTTTTAATTCTTAAAGATACTGTTTAAATGCAACGTTTCCAATTATTGTTTTCTCAATAGTATAAGATCAAGGAAAGCAAAAGCTTGACTATCAATCTAAGAGGTTAAAAAAGTTTATGAAAGGAATTTTTCCAGTTTTAAAAAAACATTTTATTATGGAGAATTCTGAACATATACAACATGGATAGAGGAATAAAATTAACCCCATATGCGTATCACCCAGCCCTAATAACCATCCAGTCATGTTCAATCTTGTGTTTTCTATTTATTTATTTATTTTAAGTTCTGGGGTAGATGTGCAGATCGATTCCTCAAGAAACAATCTTGTGTTTTCAGCACCACCTTCACCTCTCTCCATCCAGTATGACCTTGAAAAAAATTTCAGACATCATTTTATTTGGAAATATTTCAGATGTATTTCTAAAAACTAAGAACTTTAAAAAAAAAAAACAAAATACAATGCTATTCTCACCACTACAGAAATTAACAATAATCCTTCATATAATTTCATACCCAATCCAAATATCTCATAGTATCTGTATAATTTGTTTAGATTGGGATCGAAATATGGTCCATAGATTACAGTTGGTTGACATGTCTTTTTTTTTTATAAAAAGAATGAAAGAGAGAAAGGAAGAGGAAGAGATTTTAGAAAAAGAGAGAAAAGGAGAAAGAAAGAAACAGCAAAAGAAAGAAAAAAAGAATGAAAGAAAGAAAGAGGAAGAGATTTTAGAAAAAGAGAGAAAAGGAGAAAGAAAGAAACCGCAAAAGAAAGAAAAAAATGAAAGAGAAAGAAAGAGGAAGAGATTTTAGAAAAAGAGAGAAAAGGAGAAAGAAAGAAACAGCCAAAGAAAGAAAAAAGAATGCAAGACAGAAAGAGGAAGAGAAAGAGGGAGAGAGAATGGGATTCTTGTTTTATTGCTCAGGCTAGAATACAGTCTAAAAATGTGTATTAAAAACCTCTTTTATGCCAATAATTGTGTTTAACAATGGAGACAGGAAGGAATAGGGAATGAAAATAACAAATAAGCAGCCAACCAATATTTTATTTCAACCTGTGAAATGCTATGCAATTGCTGGGGAGTGATTTA
>CAUYQU010020416.1:0-12492 GCA_963574635.1 Cheracebus regulus | reverse complement strand
TGATTTTCTGTTCTTGTGTCAGTTTGCTGAGAATTATGGTTTCCAGATTCATCCATGTCCCTACAAAGGACACAAACTCATCATTTTTTATGGCTGCATAGTATTCCATGGTGTATATGTGCCACATTTTCCTTGTCCAGTCTATCACTGGTGGGCATTTGGGGTGGTTCCAGGTCTTTGCTGTTGTAAACAGTGCTGCTATGAACATACGTGTGCTTGTGTCTTTATAATAGAATGATTTGTAATCCTTTGGGTATATACCCAGTAATGGGATTGCTGGGTCAAATGGAATTTCTATTTCTAGGTCCTTGAGGAACCACCACACTGCCTTCCATATGGTTGAACTAGTTTACACTCCCACCAACAGTGTAAAAGTGTTCCTATTTCTCCACATCCTCTCCTGCTTTTATTTTACTTATTTTTAGAGTACACACACACACACACACACACACACAGACCCTTAAACTACACATTCACAACATTGTTGTAAGTATAAAGCAAACATCTCTTCCTGCCTGTGAAATAAAATACCAATTCTGAGTCCACCTCTTCAACATTTCTCTTCCTTCCTCCCTGACCCTGTCTGCTCCCATTTGTTTTCTTAGCACTCTGTGCTTCCTGTGACTCCCCTGTCCATGAACTGTCCCCACTGCTGCACTTTTCTGAAGCCTATCTTGCCTTTAATGTCTATCTCTTCAATGGATTGTATGAAACATTTTGACATTGGAGCAGAATAACAATTAATAATAATAATGGCAACCATTTGCCTTGCTCTGCACTAGATCTTATTTTGTCCTCCTGGCAGCCTTATAAGGACGAGGAAAGAGATTTTAAAACTTGCTCAAATTCACAAACTAGTAAATGTGGAAGTAGAATCGGATCTGAGGTTTACAGCAACCCAAGTTGCATGCTCCAAACCTAAAGAAAGAATCTCGGAAAGAAACGGAAGGTGTAAAGACTTCTAGGTGAGAAGTCAGGGGTGAATTAATGGGAACTGGGAGAAGGGAAAAGTGGTAGAAAAATTACAGTGATGGAATTGACAATACTTGACATTTAATTGAATATGAAATCAGAGAAAACAGTTAAAGAAAATACCATTGTTACTTGCCTTGGTAACTAGGACAATGGGAGTTCCAACCAAAACTATGAACTTCGTTGCTGGAATCTGAGCCAAGGAGAGTAAAGACATTTATTTTGGGATAATAGCTTAAGTATAACTATTGCATTACTTCTCTGAGTAATGGAGATTTGTCTCAGGCAGCCCTTTTTCTATGAAGATTTAGACCTAAGTCTGATCTTATTTCCAAAGGGCAGCAGACAGCAGACACTGCCGAGACAAAAGAAATCAATGTTCTGCTTTGAATTTCAAAATAGATATTTTTGAAGTCTATGGTGAGATGATCTCAAAAGAAGTTTTTTTTTATTATTATTATTATTTGTAAGAGCCTGGCTTAATGAGCACTAAAAAAGTTTTTCCAGAATTTTCAAACTAGGCTTTAAATATTGAGTCATACACAGAGGACGAAAGCACAGTGTCTACTCTGTTGTGGAGGCTGCTCAAGCAATACTCCCACCTTAGCCTCCCAAGTAGCTAAGTTCACCACACCTGGCTAAGTTTTGTACTTTTTGTAAAGGTAGCGTTTTACCATGATGCCCAGGCTGGTCTTGAATTCCTAGGCTCAAGTGATTCTCCCTCCTCAGCCTCCCCAAAGGCATAGTTTTAATGTAACTATAGAGTAGGGAAGGATATGGCTATGACTTAAGTGAGGGCAATTTCTATGAGGTAGTTAAAGGAAATGAAAGTCTTTCTATGTCTAAGGGAAGGAGTCGAGTCTGGGAAGAGAGGAGAATGAGAACAAGGACAGAGAGAGCACGTGAACACAATGAAACATGAAGACAAGAACGAGAGCTCACCCACTGGGGGAATGTAGTCCATGCCCCACTGCTATCTTACAAAAGTGAGGAGGGACTTATTGATGACAGTCACAGTGGTAGAAGAACCCCAGTAGCTTTGGAATAAATCCAAAGCCAGAAGATTTTCTCCTTCTCTCCTATGGCATGGCCCCTTCAGGAAGGCTTGCATTTCACATCATTCTAGATCAACATGGCAACCTGGAAATACAGCAGTGGATGAAACTATAATTGCCAATGTTGGAGAAATGGTTTAAGTATAGGGGCCTGAGATACTATTCCTGGTTTTCAGGGCCTATATGTGGAGTGCAAGGGTTCTGGAAGTTTCTGTATGTTCTGGAAGTAATGTGGATTATGGTAAGAAAACTGGAAGAGAACAGAGATCAAGAAGCAGAGGGTAAAGAGTAAGTGGAACACCAGCAGTAGAGGCCACTGCTGAGGAGTCAGAGGGGAGAAGTATAAAACCTGAGAGGACAGATGAACTCAGCAGTGCCTTGCGATATGAACGCTGGCTCAGCGTGTTCGTGACCAGCTGGGTCCATCCAGACCCCAACAGAGGCCACCAGGACAGGGGAGGGTGCAGACCGGGTGCTGCTTCATGCAACCAGTCACTGAGGCTACTTGAGGCATCTGAGAAGACAAGTAGGAAGCAAAAAAAATAAAGACTGTGTGTGTATTCAATAGGCACTTATTGAACCAGGGAGATGAGTGCAGAATTTAATTAGAAAAAAATAGTAAATGTGAAAATGACAAGCAAAAGAGGCAGAAGGTGCTGTGAGGTGGTCCTTGTGAATAGTCCAGTTGAGTTATAGAGAAATAAAGTTACAGTTTCCTGAATCAGAATCATAGTGGGTCCACTTTGACTTCGACTCTAGATTGCCTCAAATCAACTCTGTATTTCATGGCAAGGTACCCAGACTTTTTTTGTTAACAGTAGGGGCTATCTGGAAATTTCCCATTTTAACTATGTTTTTCTTGATATGTAATTTAACTTTGATGCTAAATTTCAAAACTAATAAAACTTCATTCACTAACATCTATATGCCTTACAAACGTGGATCTTTGGGACAAAGCCCCACTTGTTCCATCGTAATTACATGGGCAGAAATAGAAAACATAAGACGAGAAAAAAGGCTGGGAAGGGAATATGATGAATTTTTTTTTAATAAAATTTTTGTTTTAGAATAGTCTTTGGGTTACAGAAAAATTGTAAAGGTAGTACAGAAAGCTTTCTTATACTCTACACTCAGCTCTTCTGTTACTAAAGTCTTATATTAGTGTGGTACATTTCTTACAATTAATGAACCAATATTAATGCATTGTTATTAGCTGAAGTTCCTATTTACTCATACTGTCTCAGTTTTTATTTATCATCTTTTTTTTTCTGTTCCAGAATCCCACTACTTTTTGGCACACGCATACCCCCACTAACCTCTGGTCATCTTTTATCCTAGCTTGACAATGAATTATTCGTTATTGTCATTACAAATCGGAATTTTCAGGTATCCAAAGGAATAAGGGCATTCCTGCTTTAGAAAAATGACAGCATGGTTTTGTAATCTTGAGTGACCTTTATTTAAGTTTAGAGATACTTGAGAAAAATAATATAATGAGGAAAATGGAGAGGTATAACCAGCATCAGACATTTTGAGAATGATCCTTGGGAACAGTGCACACAAATACCACATACACCCGCAACAAGAAAACCAAGAGCAGCGGAAAAGGCAAAGGAATGGAGTGTAGAGAGCTGCACTCTGGCCCTCCCTGCATTAGTCTTCGTGCTGCACAGACTCTTCACTTCTTTGGATTGGCCGCCTCATCTATAAAGTGAGCAGACTAGGGTAGCTGGCCACTACAGTTCTGCTCATTACAGTACATGATATGAGGTGTACTTGATTTGGTATTAATTAAACCTGAGACATTAATGTTCTGTTCAATATATCATTAAGCATTTTCTTCTTGAACTAAATACTACTTCCTTATTTTCCTTTTCTTTGATTTTTATTTACTATCAGCCCAGTAACATTGGACTAACTACTTTTAGGCAAAGGAGAAAAGCACATTTATACTTCTGTAAAGTTAATTTCTTTATCTAGTCAATGCCTCAAGTCTTTGGAAAACATTTCAGAGAGAGTCACCTTAGAATTGGACTCTTTTAAGGCACAGTAGAAGCTATACATTCTCAGCCAAATATTTGTGTTCCCACATAAACCAAAACCAAAAGGAAATTAAATGTTTTAGGGCCTTGCTTTCTAAACCTTTCCCTTGGATTGATACTGGGTAGTTGAAGGGAAGGACAATCCCGGAAATTAAAACTATCATTAGGAAGAATAATTTAGGGCTTTAACATAAATTTGTATAAGTAGCATTCTGTAGAATTCTCATAAAGTCAATGTGTGTAAATCACTCAGTGCTGTCTTGGCTTATGGCAATCACTCAGCATTCTCAGCATTTTATAAAATAAGGTTTAGCATTCACTGGGGCCCTGATTAACTAAATTAGCTATGAGCTAATTTTTTAAATTTTTTCTTGCAGTGTAATGTTAAGAGACCAGTTGTCATTATTATTATTATTATTTTTACAATCTGTGGATTTTCAGGAGAGTTATGTGCAGAGGTTTTGTCATTTTGAGCCATTTTTAAAATTTTCTAGTGAAGATTATATTTACAGGGAACATGTGCCTTGAAAATAAGCTTTATTTTACAGAATTATACTGTGGAGAAAGATTTACTTCAGTTAATTTCAACAACCCCAATTCTGTGAAAACTAACTTGCCTATTCTGGATGGAAACTTGATTTCCACCTGGCTTACAGTGTGTTAGAGAGAAACAAGTCTAGATGGATGCTTATGACATGCTGCACTTACTTGTTTTCAGGTCTCTGTCCCACAGACTGGAACACGTGCCCCTGGGAAAAGACATCGTGTCTTTTCCTGGCCCCTTACTTATAAGGTGCTTGATATATATTAAAATAACAAACTTTAGATTCCAAATATAAGGCGAAAAGCAATTCTAAAATCCAGATTCTAAGGAGACACTGGGTGGAAGTGGTGGATAGTGGTTGTGGCTAAACATTCTTTCTCCAAATCTCCTTCACCACCACCAACACCACCCCAAGTAAAATCTGTGTACAGGTAAACAAAGCTTCAAGGGAAGTCCGTTTGGCTCTCCTTTCTCCCAGATGGTCTTAGACGCCTCCTACACAGCAATTTTGGAGCTGACACTGCAGAGTTTTATTTGGGGGCTTCCTGTTTCTAGCAAGTATTCCATTTATGTTGAGATTTTATTCATAAGCTTTGAGAATATGTTCCCCTAGAGCCTACATTTATTTTATTTTTTCAAAAACAAATACACTGGCATTCCTGCAAACTTACTGTTTTATCCCCCCTAGAAGTGAGCCCCTTACACACTAGAAACAGCAATTTTTTAATTCCATTTTATGCCAGCCCTTTCATTCTGTGGGCTAGTATGATGCTTTTTTTTTTTTTTTGCATATTGAAAACTCAATAACTAGTTTGAGATAGACCTATATGCACACACAGCACACAGCCCAGTGGAATTCTAACCTCACTGCTTTGTAGATAACAAGTTCTTCAAACTGCTCTGGGTTATTTAGCAGCCAGTGAACACTGTGATCGATACTGATATCTGGAGAAACTTCTGCGTGTAGACATCAACAAAATGTGTGTCAGGAATGGTATTCAGACTATACTTTTCACCTTGCCTCAGGGACACACAATTCTACCAAAATGAGTAAGTATATATTTGGATGAATGATTAAAACCTTATAAAGTATAACTATATTATACTGAGCATCCAGTGTATGCAGTAACCAAGCTAGGCATTTTTTTTTTCTTTTCTATTTTTTCTTTTTTGAATACAGAGTCTAGCTCTGTTGCCCAGGCTGGAGTGGCACAATCTCAGCCCACTGCAACCTCCACCTCCCAGGTTCAAGCAATGCTGTTGCCTTGGCCTCCTGACTAGCTGGGACTACAGGTGTGCACCACCATGCCTGGCTAATTTTTGTTTTTAGTAGAGACAGGATTTCACCATTTTGGCCAGGCTGCAAGTGATCCAATCGCCTCAGCCTCCCAAAGTGCTGGGATTACAGGTGTGAGCCACCGCACCCTGCTCCAAGCTAGGCATTTTATATTCATTATTTCTGATCCTTTAAGTAGCTCCTTATTGTTATTTCCATTTGTAGATGAAGAGGCTCAGAGAAGTTATATAACTTTCTCTTCAACTAGTAAATGGCAGACCTAGGTTTAGAATACATTAATGGCAAAATTCTCTTTCTTTTCATTACATAACTAGTTTCCTAAGATGAAGGTTGTCTCTGATTCCCTTGAAAGAAAACCTTGGAGCAGATGTCTAACAATTTCCCCGAAGGGTTATTTTAATAGTGACTTGTCAATATCACATTAACTCCATAAATGATCCTTATGACATTTGGATGCTGTTCAAGGCGACAGGCTCTTTTCTCTCCTATGTTAATGTATTCCTTATCGATAATGTCTGTAGACTCTAGACAAACTCCTGTGCCCCCGTGCTTCTCATCGGATAAACAGTAGTGTGGCAAAAAGCCTTCAAACATACACAGTGCACCTTGCCATTGAGATTTTTAAGAACACTTGAAGGTAACAAATATAAAAATAGCACAGAGAATGTAACATTCACATGAATCAGAAGATACATCTCACAATTTCAGAGACATGGCTTCTTTACTCCAGAACACTTGGCAGGTGTCCATTCATTCTCTTTTGACTTCTTGAGAGAAACATTTTTGAAGCATTTGCCTTCCCTATTTGCAAAAAAGCAGTCCTCTGGTTTTTCTTTTCTTTCTTTCTTTCTTTCTTTCTTTCTTTCTTTCTTTCTTTCTTTCTTTCTTTTTTTTTACAAGTTATACTTCCACTTTAGACATTCTTTTATATTTTAACTTCCTTTTCTTAAGAGGCAACGGTTCTGGAGAACTTGAATAAGGAGGAAGCAGATGTTAAGTATAGCTTTTCCACTAGTGATCATTCTTCTCATTGTGCTTTTCCTTCTCATTGAGAAAATGATGCAATACTTCTTTCCCTACTCATTAAGACTCTTTGCACCACTTATTGATCAATCACCAACTTTAATGTCCAGAGATGGAAAAGGTTTATAAGCCCACCTGTATCAATCATCATAAGTATAGGCTGAAATGCTTCCATTTATATTTTACTCCACACTAGACATTACATAAGTGCTTCACAAGTATTTGGTTTTTATTCAAGTAAACTTATTTCCCCATTTTATGGATAAGGACAAGGAAGTTTTGTGGGTTCTAAGCAACATGGTTAGCAGGTTGTAGAGCTTGATTTTATTATGGTGATGGAATATCAGGGACTGTAATTTTATTATTCGTTTATTTTTTTCCCACAAAGGAATCCTTATTAACATTTATGAAACCTCTAAAATACATAATTAGAGGTTAGTTCATGCACATAAGCATGTAATTACTGGTTATGCTTAACACTGGGAGAGAGGAAGAAGACATACTTCTAACAACTATGTTTCACAGAAAGTATCGAAATACTGCTGCTGTCCCTGGAAATCAAAGAAATAGCCTCTTGGCGGATCAGAACTCAATGTTAAGCAGTAGAAAAGAGGTTGGACGAGCCCTGTATACCTCTCTCTAACATATCTAAATGACCCATTTTTAGATAAGTTAGACACATGCCCACTTGTCAATGCAATAAAAAAGCATTATTTTCTTCAATGGCAATGCCATTTTTCTATCATAAACCATGATGTTCTTAAGAATAGGGTCTGATTACTTGCTGAAAGAACAGCTCAACATCACAACATTGACGTCTAAAAATACACACACACACACACACACACACACACTCACACAAATTTGGTAGACATTTCTAGTGTTTAAAGGTTCAATTCCAAGTCACTCTTCAGAGAAATCAATTGATTCTGCTAGTTTGATAAATTTTGCAAGTAATTCCTGGCAGGTCCATCAAAGTAGAGTGCAGTTTAAACCAGATATTCTAAACAATTTATAATGAACATCTCTCAGGTTACTAGTATTACCCAGTACTGAACTCTCTATGCTAAAATCTTTGCCATAATGTTTTATGAGATATGTCACAAATCTTTTTCTGTAAAGGACCAGACAGGAACTATATTAAGCTTTATGAACCATATGATCTCTGTCACAACTACTCAACTCCTCATGTTGTAACATGAAAACAGCCATAGATAATACACAAATGAATGAGCGTGGCTATGTTCCAATAAAACTTTATTGATACAAACTACTGGTAGGCCAGATTTGGCCTGTGGATTGTAGTCTGCTGACCTATGTTCTATGATATAGAATCTTGAGTCTTCCTTCTAAGGATAGCATTTTAGGAGCTTAGCAAAATCAGTGATCATTTGTCCTGGTAAAAGGATGCCCTTTCTTCCAGTCAAATATACTGACTGTGTTCATAATTTTTATAAAGAAATGTCTACTTGAATATGCAGTAAGGAACGAGACACACCACTGGGCGCAGTGGCTCATGCCTGTCATCATAGCACTTTGGAAGGCTGAGGCCAGCAGATCACAAGATCAGGAGATAGAGCCCATCCTGGCCAAGATGGTGAAACTCCGTCTCTACCAAAAATACAAAGATTAGTTGTGCGTGGTGACACATGCCTCTAGTCCCAGCTACTTGGGAGGCTGAGGCAGGAGAATCACTTGAACCCGGGAGGTGGAGGTTGCAGTGAGTAGAGATCATGCCCCTGACTCCAGCCTGGCAACAGAGTGAAACTTAGTCTCAAAAAAAAAAACAAAAAAAACACACACACAAAAAAAGAGAAACCCAAAAAACACAAACTATTCATAAAACATATGCTCTTTAGCAATTTTTAAATGACTCTAAAATTTAAAACTGGAGCATCTTTATATCTTGCAAAAGTGACAAATATGTTTCAGTGTGTGATAGCTCTGCGGTCAAAAGTGGGGAAGAGTAAACTAGGTAAAGTATGGAATGTGGCTGAGTGGGAGTATTTCCAGGTGGAGCTGCAGTATGTACAAAAGTCCTGGGGTAGGAGAAAGCAATTACTTTAAGGAACCTGAAAGAAACCTAGGATATCTTTTTTTTAATTATATTTTAAGTTCTGGGGTACATGTGCAGATCTTGCAGGATTGTTACATAGGTATGCACATGCCATGGTGGTTTGCTCCCTCCATACCCCCATCACCTACATGAGGTATTTCTCCCAATGTTATCCCTCCTCAGTCTCCCCACCCCCTGCTATCCCACCCCTGCCTCCCCCACCCCCCAAGAGACCCCAGTGTATACCCACTTATGAGTGAGAACACGTGGTGTTTGGTTTTCTGTTATTGTGTCAATTTGCTGAGAATGATGGTTTCCAGCTTCATCCATGTCCCTGCAAAGGACATGAACTCATCCTTTTTTATGGCTGCATAGTATTACATGGTGTTTATATGCCACATTTTCTTTATCCAGTCTATCATTGATGGGCATTTGGGTTGGTTCCAAGTCTTTGCTATTACAAACAGTGCCACAATGAACATATGTGTGCATGTGCCTTTATAACAGAACAATTTATAATCCTTTGGGTATATACCCAGTAATGGAATTGCTGGGTCAAATGGTATTTCTATTTCTAGATCCTTGAGGAATCGCCACAGTGTCTTCCACAATGGTTGAACTAATTTACACTCTCACCAACTGTGTAAAAGCATTCCTATTTCTCCACATCCTCTCCAACATCTGTTGTCTCCAGATTTTTGAATGATCACGGTTCTAACTGGAGTGAGATGGTATCTCAGGTGGTTTTGATTTGCATTTCTCTAATGACCAGTGATGATGAGCATTTTTTCATATGTTTGTTGGCCACATAAATGTCTTCTTTTGAAAAGTATCTGTTCATATCCTTTGCCTACTTTTTGATGGGGTTGTTTGGTTTTTTCTTATAAATTTGTTTTAGTTCTTTGTAGATTCTGGATATTAGCCCTTTGTCAGATAGGTAGCTTGCAAAAATTTTTTCCCATTCTGTTGGTTGCCGGTTCAGTCTCATCATTGTTTCTTTTGCTGTACAGAAGCTCTGGAGTTTAACTTGATCCCATTTGTCTATTTTGGCTTTTGTTGCCATTGCTTTTGGTGTTTTAGTCATGAAGTCCTTGCCTATGCCTATGTCCTGGATGGTATTACCTAGGTTTTCTTCTAGGGTTTTTATGGTGTTGGGTCTTATGTTTAAATCTTTAATCCATCGGAAGTTAATTTTAGTGTAAGGTGTAAGGAAGGGGTCCAGTTTCTGCTTTCTGCACATGGCTAGCCAGTTTTCCCAACCTCACTTATTAAACAGGGAATTCTTTCATCATTGCTTGTTTTTGTCAGGTTTGTCAAAGATCAGATGGCTTAGTTGTGTGACCTTATTTCCAAGGCTTCTGTTCTGTTCCATTGGTATATATCTCTGTTTTGGTACCAACACCATGCTGTTGTGATTACTGTAGCCTTGTAGTATAGCTTGAAGTCAGTTAGCATGATGCCTCTAGCTTTGTTCTTTTTGTTTAGGATTGTCTTGGCGATACCGTCTTTTTTTTTTTTTTTGGGTTCCACATGAAGTTTAAGGTGGTTTTGTTTTTCAGTTCTGTCAAGAAGGTCAATGGTAGCTTGATGGGGATAGCATTGAATCTATAAATTACTTTCGGCTGCATGGCCATTTTCGCAATATTGGTTCTTCTTAACCATGAGTGTGGAATGTTTTTCCATCTTTTTGTGTTCTCTCTTATTTCATTGAGCAGTTCTCCCTGGAGGTTTGTAGTTCTCCTTGAAGAGGTCCTTCCGTCCTTTGTTAGGTGTATCCTAGGTATTTTATTCTCTTTGTAGCAATTGTGAATGGGAGCTCCCTCATGATTTGGCTCTCTGTCTGTTATTGGTGTAGAGGAATGCTTGTGATTTTAGCACATTGATTTTGTATCCTTAGACTTTACTGAAGTTGCTTATCATCTTAAGGAGATTTTGGGCTGAGATGATGGGGTCTTCTTAATATACAGTCATATTGTCTGCAAATAGAGACCATTTGACTTTCTCTTTTCCTAATTGAATATCCTTTATTTCTTTTTCTTGCCTTATTGCTCTGGCCAGAACTTCCATTACTATGTTGAATAGGAATGGTGAGAGAGGGCACCTTTGTCTAGTGCCAGTTTTCAAAGGGAATGCTTCCAGTTTTTGCCCATTCAGTATGATATTGGCTGTGGGTTTGTCATAAATAGCTTTTATTATTTTGAGATATGTTCCATTGATACCTAGTTTATTGAGGGTTTTTAGCACAATGGGCTGTTGAATTTTGTCGAAGGCCTTCTCTGCAACTATTGAGATAATCATGTGGTTTTTGTCTTTAGTTCTGTTCATGTGATGGATTACAATTTATAGATTTGTGTATGTTGAACCAGCCTTGCATCTACAGGATGAAGCCTACTTGATTGTGATGGATAAGCTTTTTGATTTGCTGTTGCATTCGGTTTGCCATTATTTTATTGAAGATTTTTGCACCGATGTTCATCATTGATATTGGCCTGAAATTTTCTCTTCCAGATTTGGTATCAGGATGATGTTGGTCTCATAAAATGAGTTAAAGATGATTCCCTCTTTTTGTATTGTTTGGAATAGTTTCAGAAGGAATGGTTCCAGCTCCTCTTTGTACATCTGGTAGAATTCAGCTTTGAACCCCTCTGTATCTGGACTTTTTTTGATTGGTAGGCTATTAATTGGTGCCTCAACTTCAGACCTTGTTATTGATCTACTCAGGGATTCAACTTCATCTATAGAACTCTCCACCCCAAATCCACAGAATATACATTCTTCTCCGCACCACATTGCACTTACTCTAAAATTGACCACACAATTGGAAGTAAATCACTCTTCAGCAAATGCAAAAGAATGGAAATCATAAAAACCAGTCTCTCAGACCACAGTGCAATCAAATTAGACCTCAGGATTAAGAGACTCACTCAAAATCACACAACTACATGGAAACTGAACAACCTGCTCCTGCATGACTGCTGGATAAATAATGAAATGAAGGCAGAAATGAAGATGTTCTTTGAAACCAATGAGAATGAAGACATAACGTACCAGAATCTCTGGGACACATTTAAAAGAGTGTCTAGAGGGAAATTTATAGCACTAGATGCACACCTAAGAAGCAAGGAATGATCTAAAATCAACACCCTATCATCACAATTAAAAATCTAGAGAAGCAAGATCAAACAAATTCAAAAGCTAGCAAAATACAAGAAATAACCAAGATCAGAGCAGAACTGTAGGAGATAGAAACACAAAAAAACCCTTCAAAAAATCAACAAATCCAGGAGCTTGTTTTTTGAAAAGATCAACAAAATAGACTGCTAGTCAGACTAATAAGAAAGAAGACTGAAGAATCAAATAGATGCAATAAAAAATGATAAAGGTGATATCACCACCAATTCCACAGAAATACAAACTACCATCAGAGATTACTACAAACAACTCTATGCACAAAAACCAGTAAATCTAGAAGAAGTGGATACATTTCTGGACACTTACACTCT
>CAUYQU010020414.1:0-52666 GCA_963574635.1 Cheracebus regulus | reverse complement strand
CCACTCTCTTCTGGCTTGTAGAGTTTCTACTGAGAGATCTGCTGTGAGTCTGATAGGCTTCCCTTTATGGGTAACCTGGCCTTTCTCTCTGGCTGCCCTTAGTATTTTCTCCTTTATTTCAATCCGAGTAAATCTAACAATTATGTGTCTAGGGGTTGGTCTTCTTGAGGAATATCTTTGTGGGGTTCTCTGTATTGCCTGGAGTTGAGTATTGTTGTGCCTTACTAGTTTAGGAAAATTTTCCTGGATAATATCCTGAAAAATATTTTCCAGCTTGGATTCATTCCCTTCGTCACTTTCAGGTATACCTATTAACCATAAATTAGGTCTTTTCACATAGTTCCATATTTCTTGGAGACTTTGCTCATTCCTTTTTACCCTTTTTTCTCTGATCTTATCTTTTCGTTTCATTTCATTAAGTTGGTCTTCAACCTCTAATATCCTTTCTTCTGCTTGATCAATTTGACTGTTAAAACTTGTGCATACTTCACAGATTTCTCGTATTGTGTTTTTCAGCTCCATTAATTCATTTATATTCCTCTCTAAATTGTCCATTCTCATTAGCATTTCATCAAACCTTTTTTCAAAGTTGTTAGTTTCTTTGCATTGGGTTAGAACATATTCTTTTAGCTCATGGAAGTTTCTTATTATCCACTTTCTGAAGCCTAATTCTGTTAATTCTTCACACTCGTTTTCCATCAGGCCTTGTTCCGTTACTGATAAGGAACTAGGGTCCTCTGTAGAAGGAGAGACATTCTGATTTTGGATGTTCTCAGTTTTTTTTATGGTGGCTTCTTGGCATCTTTGTGGTTTTATCCACCTGCCATCTTTGTAATTACCAACTTTCAAATTAGGTCTCTGAGTGGACGTCCAGCTTGTTAATTCCCAGCTCTGGAATCTATGTAATTTTCACTGCGGCAACCCACAACGCTGGCTAAAACAGCAGCATTGAAATTCGTGGTGCTTTTCTGCCTGGGGGTCTCCGGTCTGGCTTCCCTCTTCAGTCCCTTTTTCAATCAGCTAAATGGACTGCTCTGCCTTATCAGAGCTCCAAACGTCATCCAAAAGGAGACTCAGTCCTGTTTATTCCACACCAAGAGCCGCCGAGCCGAGGCACTGGCAAAACAGCCGTGCCAGCCAAAAGGGTCGCACTGGCGACCTGTGGGGCTCTTCCGCTGGGAATGTCCTGGTCTGTGGGCAGCAAAAATTTGTAAGTGTGGCGTCCACTCGCTCTCTGCGCTTTCACTGGGAGCTGCAATCCTGAGCTGCTAGTGATCGGCCATCTTGGATCTCTCTCTATTTTTTATTTTTAATAGAGACAGGATTTCATCATGTTGGCCAGGGTGGTCTTGAATTCCTGACCTCAAGTGATCTGCCCACCTTGGCCTCCCAAAGTGCTGGGGTTACAGGCATGAGCCACCGCGCCCAGCCATTTTATAAGTACATTTTGTGCCCAATCAAGTAGCAAAGACCTAATCTTAAAATAAAGGACAGTTCTTCTCAATGGAAAAAAAACAGTAGGCAACCATTGACACATGAATAGATGTACATTACTATTACACACCCACACAGAGATACACACACTCACCCAGAATAGACTGTGTTGCTGTGATAACAAACCACCTGAAGTCTCAGTGGCTTAAAATAACGAAGGTTTGCCTCTTGCCCATTTGTGCGCTTGTGCGCTGGCTGGAGGGGCTGGGCTCTGCTCTCTCTGCCCTCACCCCAGAGGCCCAGGCTGAGAGCCACCGTCTCTGAGCTTCAAGGCAGTCAAGGCAGAGAAAAGGGAAGGTGGCACATTGTACACTGTCTCTTGGAACTTCCTCCTGGAAGCGATACCTGCTATTTCACTTAGATTTCATTACTCAAAGCAAGCCAGATGGTCAAGTCAGAATTCAGAAAGGATGGGGAAGTGCAATTTACCAAGAGGCAGGTGGAAATAGGTAATGGAAGAACGCCAGTGAGTACTGCAGGTGAATCCAGTGCAACTGAATTGTCCTGGTTCAAACAATTAAAAAACACTGTGTGTGTGTGTGTGTGTGTGTGTGTGTGTGTGTGTGTGTGTGTGTACTTTTACCAGCTTCTTCACAGACTGTCGCCCATACTTGAATGAATCTTCCTCTTGGATGTGCTACTGTATAAATGGAAGAGAAGGGAGGGTGTTGTCAGGGACCTTTTTGGGGAATACTGAGGTCTACTTTGGACAGTGAAACACACTGGACGATGAGCTTCCAGCTGCTTGTTTTCCTGCCGGACTCTTTGTGAGTTCTTCTTATTTATAGCTACTTGCTTGTTGCTGAGTGCCTCCTAGCAGCGAATTCCTTTTGCCCTCTCTAGGATGAGCAGCAAATGCCTGTTCCCGGCAGCCTGAGAATATCGTCTTAGGCGTCCTCTGGTGACCTGTGGTCTGGTATTTTGCACAATCTTCTTTACCACTCCTTCTAGGAGGATTGAGAACTGAATTTGATTTTTAAAACAAAGCTTGATCACCAAGAATAGCCACGGCAGGCTGAGTGTTGTGGCTAATGCCTATAATCCCAGGACTTTGGGAGGGTGTGGTGGGCGGATCATTTCAGGTCAGGAGTTTGAGACCAGCCTGACCAACATGGTGAAACCCCGTCTCTGCTAGAAAAAAATACAAAAAAATAAAATAAAATTAGCTGGGCGTGGTGGTGCTTGCCTGTAGTCTCAGCTACTCAGGAGGCTGAGGCAGGAGAATCACTTAAACCCAGGAGGCGGAGGTTGCAGTGAGCCGAGATTGTGCCACTACACTCCAGCCTGGTGACAGAGCGAGACTCCGCCTAAAAAAAAAAAAAAAAACTAGCCACAGCAGTTCTGAAGGGGAAGAGCAAGGAAGGTTTCTTCCCTGCAGAACACAAGGCTGCAGTAGGAATGAGGATCGCCCTGGGGCCAAGGTAGATTGCTAGACCAGTGGAAGCAACTCTCAGAGGCGTTCATGTGTTTCTGGGGAGGTGGGATGCGCTTGAGTGTGGTGTGGCTACCAATGGGAAAGAATAAATGTGTTCATATAGTTTCTGTAATAAAAACCATGGTGGATTCAAGACCTCACTATGAAAAAAAATACACTTTGAAACTTTTGGAATTAAATACGGAGGAATATCTTTATGGTTTCTGAATAGGATGGATTACTTAAACACATGACAAAAAGCATTACCATCAAGGGAAACACAAATAATATGACTGCATCGAAATGTAAAATGGATGGTAAATGAAAAGCAAGTAGTGTAGAGAAAACAATCGCAACACCCTTGACGGAGCTTCAGGTCCAGGGGCAGCGTTCACAGAGGCGCTACTCTCGTGGCGCCTGAGAGGGATTGCCTCTTTAAATTTGGTGCCCCAGGGCTTCCTTTGCCACATCTTAGTGCCAGCCTTGGGTGCCGGTGCCATGCTAGTGCCAACTTTAGTGTCTAGGGTTGTGGTGCCCAGTAGTGTGGCTGGTAGCTCCAAGTGGCTGTTGAACACGGTGGCACTGAGGTTGCTGTAAGTGTAAAATATGCACTAGATTCATCCAAAAAAAAGTAAAATGGCTCATTCACATTTTCCTATTGATTACATTTTGAAATGGTAATATTTTGGATATGTTGACTTAAATGCAATATATTTATTAGGATTTCTTTTGGCTTTTATTAATTTGGCCACTAGAAAATTTAAAATTATCAGCCAGGTGCAGTAGCTCCTGCCTGTAATCTCTGTACTTCGGGAGGCAGAAGCGAGCAGATTGCTTGAGCCCTGGGTAACATGGCAAAACCCCAGCTCTACAAAAATACGAAAATTAGCTGGATGTGGTGGTGCTCGCCCATAGTCCCAGCGACTAGGGAGGCTGAGCGGGGAGGATTGTTTGAGCCTGGGAGGTGAAGGCTGCAGTGAGCCATGATGCACTTCAGCCGGTGACAGACCAAGACCCTGTCTCCCCCCAAAATTTTTAAATTACATTTGTGCCTCCCGCTGTGTCTCCACTGGACAGCACTCACCTTGAGTATTATAAAGAATTCAAATTGGGCTGGGTACTGTGGCTCACTCCTGTAATCCCAGTACATTGGGAGGCCAAGGCAGGTGGATCATTTGGAGTCAGGGGTTCAAGACCAGTCTGTCCGACATGGTGAAACCCCATCTCTACTAAAAATACAAAAATTAGCTGGGCATGGTGGCAGACACCTCTAATCTCAGCTACTTGGGAGGCTGAGTTGGGAGAATCCCTTGGACCCGGGAGATGGAGGCTGCAGTGAGCTGAGATCACGCCATTGCTCTCCAGCTTGGGTAACAGAGTGAAACTCCCTCTCTAAAAAAAAAAAAAAAAAAAAAAATGAGAGAATTCAAACTGAGCAATGAGTAAAAGACAAAGAAGCCAATGGGAAATGGACAAAAGGCATAATTAAATCCTTTACCAAAGAGGAAATCCAGACGACCCACAGATACATGGAAAGACAGCAGTCTTACTGGCAATCAGGGGAATGAGAAGTAAAAGCACAATAACAATGTCTACTCATCAGATTGGTGAAAATGAAAAGGTACTGGGAATTGGCGAGAATGAAGAGAAGCTGTTACTTTCACGCATGGGTGGTGGAGTTGCAGCTGTAGCAGCCACTTTGGAGAGAACTTTGGCTCATGTTCTACCCCCAGCTTGTCCACTTAGAACACCGGCTCTCTCCTGGGGGCAGTTTTGCTTCCCAGGCTATATTTGGTAATGTCTGGAGGCATTTTGGGTTGTCATAAATGAGGGTAGAAGATGCTCCTGACATTTAATGGTTAGAGGCCAGGGATTTATAGTACAGGGGACAGCCCCCCTCCAGAATAGAGAATTAACTGGCCCCACATGTCAATAGTGCTCTTGTTGAGAAACTGACGCAGACGAGGATTCCAAGTAATTTCCAGTTCAGGTGCATCAGGAGATGCAGATCGAGGTTGTAATTTCAGTGCTTTGTATTTGTAATCATGGAAATTTGGAAACAGTATACATAAGTTTTAGGGGCGTGGATAGACATGCAGAGACGCTATGGTAGTCACAATGCATTTGCCAGTGATTTGGCTAGACCACATCCAGCACTGTGTGAATCAACCAAGTTTCAGGCTCATATGTACATGGAGGGCATTTTGTGTAAATATTTAAAATAGGAATTAATGCTCTCTATTAAATATATTGCTTTTGGGCTGGGCACGGTGGCACAGGTCTGTAATCCTGGCACTTTGGGAGGCCGGTGCAGGTGGGTCACCTGAGGTCAGGAGTTTGAGACCAGCCTGGCCAAAAACCCCATCTCTACTAAAAATACAATAATTAGCTGGACATGGTGGCAGGAGCCTGTAATCCCAGCTATCTGGGAGGCTAAGGCAGGAGAATCGTTTGAACCTGAGGGGTGGAGGTTGCAGTGAACTGAGATTGTGCCACTGCACTCCAGCCTGGGCGGCAGAGCAAAACTTTGTTGCAAAAATACATACATACATACATACATACATACATTGCTTGTGGTTACATGCATATGTAATAAAAATTCAAAAGGAAAATCAGAGCATGCACAGCAGCACCAAATAGTGATTGCCTCTGGGAGGGATGGGGAAGAAAGTACAAGAAGACATTCCAACTTTTTCTGTAATGTTGATTCCTTTAAGAAGTTTGAAGTGGTTGACCAGGTACAGTGGTTCATGCCTGTAATCCCAGCACTTTGGGAGGCCAAGGCGGGTGGATCACCTGAGGTCGGGAGTTCAAGACCAGCCTGGCCAACATGGAGAAAGAAACCCAGTCTGTACTTAAAATAGAAAATTAGCCAGGCGTGGTGGCACATGCCTGCTACTCAGGACACTGAGGCAGGAGAATCACTTGAACCAGGGAGGCGGAGGTTGCTGTCAGCTGAGATCTTGCCATTGCATCCCAACCTGAGCAACAAGAGTGAAACTCCATCTCAAAAAAATAAAAAGTTTGAAGCAGTTATGACAAAATATTGACCTTTGTTACTATAACCAATGAAGACCTGGGTGTTTATCTTTCTATTTTGCTTTTCTCTCTATTTGGAATTTTTTTTTATAACAAACACTCATACGTGCATACCAAAGGGCTCTTGGAACGGGGACTGCCTGAGTCCGAGCAGCTCAGTGGGGCTTGTCCCTGCTTCTCTGTGGTTCGCCTGCTTTACCCAGCACTGATCCAGGATAAGAGTTTGGTGCATGGAACATTGCATGGGATTCTTTATTCTGAGCTGGCTTTGGAGAGGCAGTGAGTGAGGAGGTGATTCTGGCCTGCGGTGCTGGGGCCACACCTGTGGGGACTGACCCTGGGGGCTGCCTCCTGGCCAGGTAGTACTCTCCCCTGGCCACTAGCCACCCCTCTGCACTAGACCTGGACCTGACCTTTACCCTCCAACTTCTAATGACACATCCCAGAAAGTATCTGGTTCAAGATACTAAAACTCACACTTAGAGAGTGTATTTAAAGGAAAATAGATGTCATATCATATAAATTGCAGACAAATCTGAATTCCTGGGGAATCCCTTCAGAAGAAAAGTTTGCTTTCTGTGCTTTGCAGCTGAGTGCATTTGACAGACTTGAGACTGGATCGGGAAGGGTTTGCCTTGGATGCATAGGGTAGCATAGAATTTACGGCCAGCTGCGGTGGTTGATGTGCACACTTTGTCTTCTCTACAAGCCACATGTGCTGGAGAGTCCCTGCCTTCCTGGGGTCTCTCTCTCATGCTCTTTCATTCCTTTTAGGCCCAAAGAAAGGCTTCCTGCCCGTGGTGCTGGGCTGGAGGCTGCAGTACTCACTGTTTTTCTATGATGTATTGAAGCAATGAACTGCTGTTGTGGGATCTTAGAATTTTTTTTTTTTTTTTTTTTTTTTTTGAGACAAGTCTCTCTCTGTTGCTAGGATGGAGTGCAGTAGCATGATCTCTGCTCACTGCAACCTCTGCCTCCCAGGTTCAAACGATTCTCCTACCTGAGCCTCCTGAGTAGCTGGGACTACAGGCATGTGCCACCACGCCCAGCTAAATTTTGTATTTTTTTTTTTTTTTTAGTAGAGATGGAGTCTCTACATAGTAGAGACCATGTTGGCCAGAATGATCTCGATCCCTTGACCTCGAGATCCACCCATCTCAGCCTCCCAAAGTGCTAAGATTACAGGTGTGAGCCTGTAATCCGTCCAGATGGATCTTAGAATTTTTAAGACTTGTATGAAGTATCCTTTCCCTTGGAATCTTGTTTGGTGGATAGCTTAATTAGATGATGCCTTAGTCCATTCAGGCTGCTAGAGCGAAATATGATAAACTGGGTGACTCATAAACAATGGAAATTTACTTCTCAGTGTTCTAGAGGCCGGGATGTCCAAGATGAAGGGCCTGCTTTCTGGTTCCTAGACAGCACCTTCTCACAGGGTAGTCCTCACAGGGCATGTCCTCACAGGGTGGAGAGGGCAAGCTGGCTCTCTGGATCCTTTTGTACAAATGGGATCCAATCCCATTTGTAAGGGCTCTACCCTTATGACCTGGCTACCTCCCAGTGGTCCCATCCCCTAATACCATCCCCATGAGGGCTGGGATTTCAACATGTGAATTTTGAAGGGACAGAAACGGTCAGTCCATGGCAGATGGAAGGCTCTGTCTCCAGAAGACATTCAGAATGGAACATCTGAGTCAGTCTTCCCTTCACGCTGCCCGAGGGTTCCTGCGTTACCCGTAGGAACCAAACTGGGAAGTCAGCCCCTCACAGGGAATTCTTCTCTCTTGTGGCATCGCAGCTGCTGCGATCAAATGCTGTCATTGATGTTTATCCTGGATGCCCACCCCTGTCCCCAGCGCAGGATTCTTTTCCTAGACCCTTGGTGATTTTAATCTGCTTTGTCTTCATACATCCTGAGATGACTGAGACTTGCCTAAGATAGTTTCCCCAGCAACTCATACATGTGTTAGCCGGGGCACATGGCCGCCTTTTAGAAATATAGTCGCTCCTTAACCACATGTTCTCAGTCATAGGCGGGTGTTGAACAATGAGAACACATGGACACAGGGAGGGGAGCATCACACACTGGGGTCTGTGAGGGGGAACTAGGGGAGGGACAGCGGGGGGTGGGGAGTTGGGGAGGGGTAACATGGGGAGAAATGCCAGATATAGGTAATGTGTGTGGCAAACCACATTGCCATGTGTGTACCTATGCAACAATCTTACATGTTCTTCACATGTACCCCAAAACCTAAAACACAATAAAATATATATTAAAAAAGAAAGAAATATAGTTGCTCTTTAGAGGCCAAAATTCTTGCATTCTTTCAAAAGGCCTCATAGACATCTCCCCCGACCTGTTGGTGGTGTTATTCTGGGGTTTTATAGAAATGGATTTTTCAGCATCTGAACTGTTCTCTCTTGGTTCTCGGATTTTTTTTCTCACACTGGAGCTTGGTTACGTCCTTCTTCTCCTGAGCCATCAGGATACGGCTCCCCTACTGTGGCCCTGGGGCTCCCTGGGGCTCTGGTGCTTCAGTCTCTCCCCTGGCTCTTGTCAGCTCCCGCTTCTTCTGCCTCAGGCTGTGCTGGGCCTCACGCAGCATCTGGCCCTCCTTTTTCCTTCACAGACAGCTCTTGTTTTCATTTGTTTACAGTGGTTATTGTAAAACTATTTCTTAATGAGGATGTTATTAATGTAAGCATTGTGTTTGCTTACTTTTTTCAATGTTAATTAAAATGATATAATTTTCTCATGAATACAGCTTCGTTTTAAAAAAGAATTCTAACTGCACAGAATCATATGGGGTAAAGAGTGAAAGTAGTAGTGGCCGGGCACGGTGGTTCATGCCTGTAATCCCAGCACTTTGGGTGGCTGAGGTAGGCAGATCACCTGAGTTCGGGAGTTCGAGACCAGTCTGAACAACATGGAGAAAACTGTCTCTACTAAAAATACAAAATTAGCTGGGTGAGGTGGTGCATGCCTGTAATCTCAGCTACTTGGGAGGCTGAGGCAGGAGAATGGCTTGAACCCAGGAGGCAGAGGTTACAGTAAGCCAAGATCTCACCATTGCACTCCAGCCTGGGCAACAAGAGCAAAACTCTGTCTCAAAATGAATGAATGAATGAATGAATGAATGAATGAATGAATGAATGAATGAAAGTAGTTCTTCCAAAGTGTTCCTTCCCCACCCCATCTACCCTGGATTAGTCAGGGGTCTCCAGAGAATGTGTGTGTGTGTGTGTGTGTGTGTGTGTGTGTGTGTGTGTACATCTATGTAGAGAAAGAGAGGTTTGTTTTAAGGAATTGGCGTGCATGATTGTAGGGGCTGGCAAGTTCAAAACCTGGAGATCCGGGGAAGAGTTGCAGTTTGACTCCGAAGGCAGCCCACTGGTCAAGTTTCTTCTTTCCAGGGTGTGGGGAGGCCAGCCTTTTTTCTCTTAAGGTCTTCAACTGATTGGATGAGGCCCACTCACATGACAGAGGGCATCTACTTTACTCAAAGTCTGTTGATTTAAATATCAGCCTCATTTAAAGAGTACCTTCACAGACATATCTAGAATAATGTTTAACCAAATATCTAGATACTGTGGCCTAGCCAAGTTGATACGTGAAATTAATCATCACACTCTCCCATTCATCTTCCTTCTGTTCTTAACACTTTGGTGTGGTTTTTCTAGATGTTTTCTATGCAGTTTCCTGTGTGTACACATGTATGTGTTGAGAGCTTTAATGCACTTAGGTAATGATAACCTTCCCCTGCCCCCAACTTTTTTTTGAGACAGGGTCTTGCTTTGTCACCCAGGCTGGAGTTCAGTGGCATGATCTTGGTTCACTGCAGCCTTGACCTCCCAGGCACAAGCAATCCTCCCATCTCAGCCTGCTGAGTGGCTGGGACTACACATATGTGCTACCATGTCTGGCTAATTTAAAAAAAAAATTTTTTTTGTAGAGATGGGGGCCTCACTGTCTTGCTCAAGCTGGTCTCAAACTCCTGGCCTCAAGTGGTCCTCCCATCTTGGCCTCCCAAAGTACTGGAATTATAGATGTGAGCCACCACACCCGATCTGCCTCCCTCATTTAATTTGTTAAAATATTAAGTGATGTTCTGGCCAGGAGCCATGGCTCACACCTATAATCCCAGCACTTTGGGAGGCTGACGTGGGTGTATTATTCGAGGTCAGGAGTTCGAGATCAGCCTGGCCAACATGGTGAAACCCTGTCTCTACTAAAAATACAGAAATTAGCTGAGCTTGGTGGTGGGGGTGCCTGTAGTCCCAGCTACTCAGGAGGCTGAGGCAGGAGAATCGCTTGAACCTGGGCAGCGGAGGTTGCAGTGAGCCGAGATCACACCACTGCACGTCAGCCTGGACAACAGAGCAAAACTCTGTCTCAAAAAAAAAAGTGATGTTCTAAATATTGTATCAGCCTTCCTGAGGTTGCTGTCAGCAGGTGCCTGCTGCACACTTTGGGAAGTTTTACCTTAGGAAGCTGGAGGAGTGTCAGGGGGAGAAGGAGGGGCTATGTGTCCAAAGCAGAATCTCACTGATTGGGGTGAAAGGAGGGGAGGGGAGGGTATTTCTGGAAGAGACCTAATTCAGGAGCCATATACTTCCGGAGCCCTGGGAGCATCCCTCCCGTACCCACCAAGGGAAGACATTCCTTTTAACCCGAGCACTTTAACCACAGGTTGGATGTCAGGCCTGGGAAAGGCAGATGCCATCTGGGACCTTCCTGAAGCACAGGTTTGCAATATATACTAAAAGCTTTCAAAATACCTATTTCCTTTAATCCAGAAATACCGCTTTTTACAATGTCTCCTGAGAAAACAAGAAACAAAATATACAAAGCCTCAGCTCTAGGGGTTTTCATTGCCGGTTTTACTCATAAGAAAGAAAAGTGAGAAACAGATCATCTGAGTGTCCAAGAATAGGGATTTGTTAAATAACAACAATTCTACCCCACATAGAATAGAATACTCTGTATCTACCAGAAATTTTCACACAGAGTTACTCTTATGGGTGTGAAGATATTGGTGATACATTCCTAAGACATATAGCAAGTGGTCCTGTTTTCATTTAAAGAAAAACGTGCGTGTGTGTGTGTGTGTGTGTGTGTGTGTGTGTGTGTCTGGTCTATAACATTTTTTCTTTGATTTTTGGATCTTTTTCTGCAATAAATATGAGCTACTTGTGTAATTATATGCAAAGGAAGATGTTACATTATGTTCAATGTATTTTATCCATAAGTCAGGAAACTGTAGAATACTAGAGCAATATCTCCATCCAAAGAAGCTGAAAATGATTTTTGGACGTTCCCTGGGTGGATTTACAAGTTTTCTGGCGCATTGATGCGAAAGCAGGTGGATAGGTTAGCTGGGAGGACGGAGGTGGCAGCAAACTCTCCGTTCCCAGAGAAGCTGAAAACCTCAGCAGCTTCTAAGTAGAGCCTGCCTGCAGCCTACTCTTTTCTCTTTAAAATTAGATTATTGTGAAACATTTCACTGTATAGCTGGAATGATCTATTTCAAAGGATGCATAAGCTAGAGTATATTAAAGAGCCTTTACCATAGTCAACAGTTACTGAGTTGATTATGCCATGGTATGGATGTCAGGGTTAGAAAATCAATGGTATTTTGTAGAACTTTAAAAATATTAATATTTGTGATTTAATATTCCTCTGGGGGGCAACTAGCAGCCTCACTGAGATAAGTGGGCAGGGCTACTTGAGTCCTCTCGTTCCATGAAAAATTATTATTATTATTATTATTATTATTATTATTATTATTTTAAAGATGGGATTTCACCATGATGGCCGGGCTGGTCTTGAACTCCTGACCTCAGGTGATCCACCCACCTCAGCCTCCCAAAGTGCTAGGACTACAGGCGTGAGCCATCGCGCCCAGTGAAAAATTATATTCTTATTTAAAATTGGCTGATGCGGTGGTTCACGCCTGTAATCCCAGTAGTTTGGGAGACCGAGGTGGGTGGATCACCTGAGGTTAGGAGTTTGAAACCAGTCTGACCAACATAATGAAACTCTGTCTCTACTAAAAATACAAAATTAGCCGGGCATGGTGGCGCATGCCTGTAATCCCAGCTACTTGAGAGACTGAGGCAAGAGAATCGCTTGAACCCAGGAGGCGGAGGTTGCAGTGAGCTGACATTGCATCATTACACTCCAGTCTGGGCAACAAGAGCAAAACTCCATCTCAAAAACAAAAACAAAAGACATCTGGTAGAAATTGGGTTGACCTGCTGTGGAGTTGCTCTCAATGTAAACTCTGTGCCCCCCATGCAGGTGGTGGTGTTGCTGGCAGTACCAAGAGTGAAAATTGATTAGCTCCTACCCTGGGTTGAATTTTAGCATCTCACTGTATCTGCGTGTGTGAGGCGGGGAACCTGAGGCTACGCTGTTTTCCTTTGTTACGAGGTCTCTTCATCAGCTCGGGCTGCTGCAATGAAACACCATAGACCAGACGCTTACTCAGAATGGAAGTTGATTCCTCACAGTTCGGGAAGCTGGAAGTCCAAGATCTTATACAGAATGGAAATTTATCTCTCCCAGTTCTGGAGGCTGGAAGCCCAAGATCAGGGCGCCGGCATGGTGGGATTTGGCCCAGATCCTCTTCCAGGGTGCAGACTGCAGATTTCTCTGTGTCCTCACGAGGAGAAAAAAGGCACAAGAGTGCTCTTGAGGTCCCTTTTACGGGACGCTAATTCCATTATGGGGCTCCACCCTCGTGATCTAAGCACAGCACCAAAGCCCCACTTCCTAGTGCCATCCCACTGAGAGCTAGGATTTTAACATTTGGTGATATTTAATTGCTAGCTCTCCATCGCTTCTCGGCCCTTCGGCTAAAATCAAGTATAATTATTAGATCTCCAAGTCAACTCTCAGTGTATTTATCCAGCTTGGTTCTCTCTCCGTGACTTCACCTGCTATCTCTCTCTACCTGGCGTCTCCACCGGGTTGTCCAGAGACAGTCTCATACAGTGCACTGAGGTCTGCATGCCATCTGTCCCACGCCAGCTCTGTCCGACGTCCTGTCCCTCTCATTTGATGGAACTGCATCCTCTCAGCTGCTACGGCCGAAACTTCGGGGTTATCCTGGACTCCTTCTATCCAACCTCACCTCCATTCTAACAGCAAATCTTCCTTTCCAGAATGCAAATTCGCCTCCCCACTGCTGCCCCTACCCTGATGTGACACCACTGTCCCCTGCCTGGCCCCACCTTGGCCTCCTACCTGCACCCGATCTCCACCGTGTTCTTCCAGAGCCTGTTTCCCGCCCAGCAGCCGAAGTGGATGTAGATGATTGGCAGCGGACCGCTTAGGATGCTCCCCCTACTCACGGGGTCCCCAGGGCCCTGTCCACGGCTTCTGAGGCCCCCTCTTGCCTCCTGGACCCGGGTCACTCCTCTTCTCACTCACTCACTCTGCTCTAACCCCGCTGGCCGCTGGGCTACTCCCTGGATGGAGCAGGCACGGTCCTGACTTGGGGCCTTTGCTCAGGCTGTTTCCTCTCCCGGGGCGTTTCCCTCTCTCTGTATCCCTGTGGCCCATTGCCTTTCTTCTTTCACATACAGGCCCCAGCGTCACCTCTGGCAAGACCAGCCTGACCACCCTATTCCCTAGAGAGCTGCCCCCTATCGCACATGCACCTTTCTCTACGTTTATTTCTCTACAAGCCCTGTAGTTGGTACATTTCTTCCCTGGGGAAAGCACGCCCTGGGAGGGCTAAGATCTTGACAGTCCACTGATGTTTCCACGCCTAGACCCTCACTCGAGTCAGTCCTCAGCACACATTTGAGAAGGAACGAGTGGCTGGCTCGCTCTAAACCATCTCTCAGAATTGGGACTCCGGGTCCCCGTCATTGCCTGTCCAGCCCCCTGGAGGCTAGTGGGTGCCCCTTGAGGTCCCTGGTGCTGACCACCATGCTCCGGCTCTGCCCCTCTGACCCGCTTCCCCTCTTCATTTCTAGACCGGCCTTATTGTCGCCTGCTACCACGGCTTTGTGGATACCGTGGTGGCCTTAGCAGAGTGCCCCCACGTTGACGTCAACTGGCAGGACAGCGAGGGGAACACAGCCCTAATCACAGCTGCACAGGCAGGTAAGAGCGGGCTTTCCCCTTCCCTCCCAGAGCTGTGGCCAGAGCGCTGCCACCAGGCAGCCTAGGCTCCCCGTGCAATGCAGTCAGGATGGAAACAATCAGAAACCATGTCCTGCTACCAAGGGGTGCCAGGGAAGGGCTGACCACTGTGAGGGCACACGCTAGGCATTTAGGACACTCGATGCATTTACCCACTCATTCAGAATTTGGTACAGGTAGATCAAGCTCTGATGCTGGCCAAAGGTTTTGAATATGAATCTGCACCAGAAAGCCACCCTTGTCACTGCTTTGCCTGAAGCCTCACACTCCATCCTGCTCCCGAAGACTGGGGGTGGCACGAGGCTGGCAGACCCACCAGTGGAAGAGACACAATCCTGTGTCTCAGTGATAGTTAATCATGAAAGTAGACACACATAGAAGATGACCTTGCACTTTACCTATAGAGTTAAAGAAATGCCATGAAGTGTTTCCGAGAGCTGTTAGACTATCTGTGTAACAAGGTGAGACTAAATTAGTGGAGTGTCTTGTGAGCAGGTGTCCGAGCATGTGGCCTTCAGCCCATCACAGTCATCGAGAGGATGGCACTTATGTCAACATTGGCAAGTGCATTGTGATTCTCCTCCTTTGGACATTTTTTAAAAGACAGACATGAAAACTATGCTTGCCTCTTCATAATCACACCTCATTTGGAACTGTGGCCTTGACCAGTTTTATCACTGACCCCTTTTAGATTTCTTGGCCTTCAAAGATTCTGTTTCATCAGTCAAGTTCTCAGTCGCAGGCAAAGAAGCTGCCTGAGGCTGAGCCAGGAAGAACAGGCTCTCCTGTGTTGAGGGAAGGAAGGGAAGCTCCCATGATTGTCAGGGATTGTTGAGAATCCCACTCAGGCCCTGGAAGCTGGAGGAAATGCCCCAGGCCACGCTGTCTGTTGCTTCTGCTTTGGAAATGGCTGTTGCTGTCACTAAAGCGAGACCTCCTTGTCCCTTCAAAGCCAGCCTGGGTGGATCTGATGGGCGAGGGGCCAGGGAAGCTGGAAAAAACAGAGTCTGGCAGTTTCATCCCCCATGGTGGGAGTGGTCTGTGCACCCCACTTTTCAATCAAGATGAATAGAGTGGAGAGCTCTCCAAACTTAGAAAGGGCCATGGGCTGTGCTAACATATTTTCACCTCCTCAGGTTTCAGAGCATGAGGCACCACCTCCATGAAGGATTCCAGGCTTTGAAAACCCAGCAAGAGTGTGGAAGGGCTTTGTAAGGCACTCAGTGATCATGTCTCATTCATTTCCTCTCATGGGCTAGCTGCCATATCAGGGACCAAGGATACAGAAATGCACGGCAGCCCTATCCTTGAGTAATTCTGCAGCTCACAGGCCAGAGAAACAGACACGAAGCCTGGCATCATCTGTCTGCCAAAGCTCGGTGCTGTGGGACGAGAGGGCTCCACCTAGCCTGAAGTTCAGGATGAGGTCTTGCAGGAAGAGGGTGTCAGCTGGAAGTCTAAGGCAGGCCACTTCAGGCAATGCATCACAAGGCCATGGGGCTGAGAAGGAGCGGGGCAGTTCTCAGGAATGGCGAATCTTAGGGACAGAGTACGTGGGCAAGGCTGTAGGATGGCCCATGTCTAGGAGAGATGAGGGGAGGATGGGGACCAGGTCATTAAGGGTCTAAGCACAATGGAAGAAAATGCACTTCAGTAGCGTGAGGCTGCATCAGTGATGACAGGGGTGAGAGGATCCTGGGGGCTTAGCAGAGGGCTCAGAGCACAGGAAGGCCAGAAGCTATGTGGCTGGAGGCACAGGTGGCGGTGTGGTGATGTGGGACATGGAGGAGAGCTGGGGTCTAGGATGGCTTTGGGCTTTGGGACAGGGGATCACAACTGCGAAGGGCATGTAAGTCAAAGAAGAGGGGCCGGGCACGGTGGCTCACACCTACAGTCCCAGCACTGTGGGAGGCCAAGGCGGGCAGATCATGAGGTCAGGAATCCGAGACAAGCCTGGCCAATATGGTGAAACCCCGCCTCTGCTGAAAAACAAAACCCAAAACCAAAAACACTAGCCAGGTGTGGTGGCGCGTGCCTGTAGTCCCAGCTACTCGGGAGGCTGAGGCAGGAGAATCACTTAAACCCAGGAGGTGGAGGTTGCAGTGAGCCGAGATTGCACCACTCACTCCAGCATGGGCGATAGAGGGAGGCTCTAACTCAAAAAAAAAAAAAGAAGAGAAATGGGAGGAACATTGGTTCTGAGCTGGCTGTCACGACTGAAATGCTCTGAGACCTCTAAGTAAAGAGGTCTCCATGGCAAGTCAAGAAAAGAATGGAGCACCAAAATCTGGTCCCTGCTGGAAATACAGATGGGCACAGGTGTTGCTGGTGAGAGCTAGGACATAGATTAGGCCATGATGGTATGAGAATGTCCGATAGGAAGGGATTTCTTTTCTTACTGATCTGCCAGAGTTCTTTGTGTGTTAGAGATAATAACTGTGCTGTAATACCCATGAGGTACTTTGGAAAGTACCTCATGGGTATTTGCACGTGTTTTGATTTTGTATTCACTCATGATTGTTTCTTCAGAGTTAGGTACACATTGTATATTTTTGGCAAGAATACAACATTGGCCATGATGTGTCACTGGCGTGTCCTATCAGGAGCACATACAGTCAGTTTGTCCTGGTGTGGGTGATGCTAAATTTAATGAACTGCTCGCAGTAATAGTCACCACATTTCTCCATTTTAAAGGCAGATATTTCCCCTCTGAAATTAATAAGTAATCTGCACGTTGATACAGGGAGATTGCATGAATACCCTTGATTTTTGCCATTGATAATCCTTGTCTGGATCATTTATTATACACTTATTATCTGATATTTTTCTGTAAGGAAGAGCTTTCCTTTAGCCTTGCCCTTTTTTTTCAGTACCATTACTCATTTTTAAAAATGTTGTGTGTTCTACTTCAATAATGCCTTTGTTCTTTTCAGTGCTGAAGTTATCCCAAACCCAGCCAGTGGGAAACCCCGACGATGGCTTAAGGGTCCTTTTTTCCTATTTCTATCAGTTTTAAGTACTTTCTTGATTTATGGCACACTGAAGTGTTCCACATTCTCCCTGGACTTTCCTAATCTCATCTGCTACCAGCCATATCTTCAAGGAATGACAGTTCTTTCTTTAGTGAGGAATGGTATTTAGAAACCAAAATCTGGACTCTAGCTGTGCCCATTGGCACTAGATGTTATTGCTTCTAGGTGTTTCAGTGAGCAGAGTTAGAAAAAAGATTTTTTTAAAATAAGCGTACCTCTAATCCAAATGCAACACAATAGTCTTCTTCCTCTTCACGCTTTCCATATGCTTCTCCCCATTCTTTGTCAGCAGAAACCTAGTTCCAGCAATCACAATGTATTCACCCATTTTCTTTTCCTACAACAAATGTGCACAAAGTCATGATACTAAAGGATAATTTTCAGAAGCTGACAAATTTGACCCTTAGGTGGATATGAAGTGAAAACTCATTCATTAGTGATGAGCTAGTAGTTAGTTAAGGCCAGTTCAAAGGAAATTTGAAGAACAGACACAGAGAGAAGCAATCACAAATGCTGAGATACATCTGCTAATAGAGGCAAAACTTGTTAATATCCTAAAAGGCAATAGAGTATAATGTTGTGGGTTATCTTTTCTATAAGGTGAAGTTGTGGACTGAATGTTTACGTCCTCCCCCTCACGTTCATGCATTGAAGCCCCAACCCCCAATATGATGGCATTAGAAGGCGGGGATCTGGGGAAGTTATTAAGTTTAGATGAGATCATGAGAGTAGGGCCACTGGGATGGGATTAGTGTCCTTAGGAAGAGAAAGAGACCAGAGCTCACTCCTTCCCCACCATGTGAGGACACAGTGAGAAGACAGCTGCCTGCAAAGCAGCAGGAGGATCCTCATCAGCCGTGGAATCTGTTGGTGCCTTGTTCTTGGACTTCACAGCCTCCAGAACTGTGAGAAATAAATGTCTGCTGTTTAAGCCACCCAGTCTATGGTATTTTGTTATAGCAGCCTGAGCTATAACAGGAAGTGAGCCAGACATCCCTCTATCAGATATGATGCAGTTGCTATTGGTATCTAAATATTCAACTATTCTTGTTGAATATTTATACTTAATTGAAATACTTTCTTAAGGGAGATTTTGTTTAAAGCGTATTAACAGGAAATTGCATATAAGATATTTAATGAAATAAGAAATTCAACAAGAATGATTAAGTCACTTCCCAAATGGTTGCCATTTGTTAAACCCTGGTTTACCTGTCTTGCTATTATGACATTTCATTTGGAAGAATGTTTGTGTTGTAGCTAACTGTTCAAGTCTGGTGCTGACTGCTGTTCTAAGCCATCACAAAACGCTCAATTTGTGTGATTGGAGCTTCCTGCTGTTATCTGGAAATAGCAGGAAAGCACAGCTTTGTATATTGTTTCCTAAAGTATATTAAAATTAAAAAAAGAAACTATTGCTACTAAAAAAAAAAGAATCTCTACCAGACATCTCCACTAGATACTATGCAGTTGCCTTGCTGCGGACAGTTAGTTTTACAGCTTAACTTCTACCCCTGCAGAGTTGTGGAGCAGCCTAGGAACTAAATACTTCCAGAGCATTCCCTGGAAGGCACCCAGCACCCAGCACCCAGCACCAGCACTTACCTGGAGTGAAAAGAGACCAAGTCACCTCATTAGTCCGGTTTTCAGCTATGGACAGTTTTTGTTTTCTTTTGTTTGTTTTTAACCAAAGAGTCAGAAACTAGAATACCACCACGGCTACCAACATCAGACCTGCTAAGTAAAAGCCTGCATTTCTTTGTGGTTGTTGTCTTCCAACATATTCTACCAAAAGTTATTTGTCTTATACCACCATATTCAAAAACACAGTGACATTTTTTTAACTTTATGCAGTCTTTCCAGATTTCAAATCGCTCCCCTTCCACAAATGCTTACTTATATCACTGAGTCAGTGACCTATTGCATTTTTCTAAGAATATGGATTGTTAAAATTTGAAACATTTTCTTTTGCTTCTTGCAATAAACCAGTTTCATTTTTTAAATTGTTTCCTAGGCACCAGACAACCAGGGAGCAATAAATCTATTTCAGATGAAGATGCTGGCCCAATCCTCTAGCCCAGCCCCCTTCCTTTTGAATCTCACTTTCTTTACACTGATTTTTTTATTTTTTTCCAGCTTGCTCATCCTTCTGCAGGGACTGCGCTCATCCTGCTCTGGTTTATTTTAAGTCAAGGATGACACAGGTCCTCTTGGAGACTGGAAGGCGTTCCGGCAAAGGGAGGAGGAAAGGGCTTCAGCTGCTTTCTAGGCGTAGCGCCCAGCAGCCTGGGGAGTGGTGGGAAGAATTCGGAGCCAGGTGCAGCCCCCTCTCTGCTTGTGTAGTTTTACTTCCAAGTTGAGTGTGGCAGGGCAGCCTGTAACAACCAAGGAGGAGCCTCTACACTTTGCCTGGTGGCAGCCCAGGGGGATGCTGGCGTTGGGAGCCTAGTGCCCTACCTGGCCTCTTGTGTTTGGGGTGTTGGAAAATGGCATGGGTGGGTCTCAAAGCATCCCCATAGAGCGCCTCTCCTTTTCTGCCCTTCTATCTGTGGAGTGTTGCTGGAATTTTGCAGGGTTCATGGAATTAACCCAATCCTCCCCATCAACAGGGGCCTCTGCCGTCTTCCTTAAGGAACAGAAATTGGGTGGTGTCCCTCTATGGTTCTCGTCACACTCCTGGCCTCTCCCTGTTGCCTTTGGTGTCTTTATCTGCTCAGGAAATCAGGAGCTCTCTGGGGCCTCCTTTGTGAGGGCACTAATCCCATCACAAGGACCTTTCCCTCAGGACCTAGCACCTCCCAAAGCCACCCCCTGTAGCGTCACCTTGGGGGTAGGATTTTTGCACAGGAATTTTGGAGGACAAAAACATTCAGACTGTGGCAGGTGGGACGCTGGGATAGGAGTGAAGAGTCCTGTGTTCTCAGCTGTGCTGGGAGCTGGCCTGCCCAGGGGGAGCCGTGCTGCCAGACAGAGCTGGAGTCCAAGTCAGGTAGCAGGATCGGATGCCGGGGTGTGTACAAGGGTCTGGGCTGTCCTGAGGTCAGTGTCACAGCTGGGAACCTGCCTGGGTGGGCAGGAGGAGGCAGGCAGAGGCCTCAGCAGTCATCCTGCTTCCTCTGCTTGGCCTGGCTGTTGTTCTTGGAGGCTGATTTAAAAATACAATACACAGTGTTTGGGGGAAAATAACCCCACGTGAGCAAGGAGATTACGGGTGAATATCTCTTCCACCTCACTCTCAGCCCTCTCTCTAGTTCTGCTCTCTGGAGATAACTGTTGTTAATGATCTGATGCCCAGATGGGTTTGCTCTGCCTTTTAAATTTAAATAAAATCATTATTATAATGTATTTCCCTCCCCTTTTTTTTTTGAGACTGAGTCTTGCTCGATCACCCAGGTTGGGGGTTACAGTGGTGCGATCTTGGCTCACTGCGACTTTCACTTCCCAGGTTCAAGCGATTCTCCTGCCTCAACCTCCCAAGTAGCTGGAATTACAGGCTCCAGTCACCAAGCCCAGCTAATTTTTGTATTTTCAGTAGAGATGGGTTCCATCATTTTGGCCACACTGGTCTTGAACTCCTGACCTCAAGTGATCCACCCACCTTGACCTCCCAAAGTGCTGGGATTACAGGTGTGGGCCACCAAGCCCGGCCTTTTTTTCCTTTATTACTGGCTTTTGTTATCTTCCCCTACTTACGGATTTACTTAAGCTCTCTGTGGCCACTTCTATGTGCACGCCTGGGCTCTGACCCCTGGACACCCAGCCTAGGCCGTTGCCTGAGGCTTTGGGACTCAGTTGTTGAGTTTGCATAGGGAGACGGAGGGGAGAGGGACTTTACATCATTTAAACAAACAAACACAGATTAAAACGCTTCCTTGTGTGTCTTAATTGCCTCAGTGTGCGGAAGAGATTTTCCCTAATTTCTTTCTGAACCTCCAGGGCTGCCCGTGTCCCCATGGGCACAGTCGCCTTAGACACTGGCTCTCAACCTTGCGCCTCTGGAGTCAGCGCCACCTGGCTGGTTCGTGTGAGCTTTAACACAGGTCTGGTGTAAACACAGACTGCCAGCCCCTGCCCCTGGAGTCTGAACAGGCCTGGGGTGGGGTCTGAGAATGAGCAGATCAGCAGGTTTCCCGGCGAGGCTGATGCCGCTGGCCCAGGGACACCACGTTGAGGACGGAGGGCTTTGAGGTTTTCATGCCTGATGATGGCAAAGACCCCTCTCCGTGGGCATTGAAGACCAGCAGAGTCACAGACTCTGGGATAGATGTTGTCAGACAGACACAGAGGCATCATGGAGCTAACGTGAACATGAAGAAAGCAGCCGAGCCTCTGTTCATGACTTTCCTGTGCTGTTCTGCCAAAGAGGCTGTTCAGGCCCAATCAGGTGATGGCCCATGTTAATCCATCTCATAACCAGTTTTATTTATTTGATGATTTCATTCCAAAAGTTGTCTATGTATATGTGCCTACAGCAAAAAATGACTACAAAGTATTATCAGGAAGGAAGAAAAAGATCCCTTCTCAATCTCCCAAACATTCCAACTCCCTTATCAGCACTCAGGAGTCACCTTTTCAGACCTCATTCAGTCCTTTCCAAACACACGCATACGTACATGTGCTTTTTACTCACATCACTAGGCGAGTTCTGTTCAGATTGTGTTTTCCGTGGTTTTGTTCACGTAGTAATGAATCTAGGAATTCCTACTGCGTCGGTGCCCCTGAGCCCTGCCTGGCGCTCAGAGCCCTGCCTTCCTGCACGGGATGTGTGGCTCATGCCTGGTTCCCGATCAAGACTTCATGTTTGGGAGGCCATGCTATGAGTGCTTTTGCTCACTGTGGTGGATCTGGCTCTTAGGCCAGTCCTTGGACATGAAGTACTTGCTTCCTAAATATTTGTTTGAAAAGAGGATATTGTGTAAAATGCATGAACCATGGTATGTTTAACTGGCCCAGTTATCGGACAGGTGGCTTTTGAATTACTTGATGGCAGCAAGGCTGTCATGAAGTCCTTTGGGTCTGGGGTGCAGCTCTGAGGAAGGCATGTTTTGGGTCCTGGCAGGAAGCATGTCAAGCGGCAAGTGTACTCAGAGGGCTGAATGGAGGAATTGATGTGGGCCTGTCAATTATGGGGGCAGGGGTGGAGTTAAGGGAACCAACATTGAAAGGATTAAGGGGAGGGGCTCTGCAGAGAGTGACCCAGGCCAAGAAGCTGGAACCGGAGAGGCAGCCTCAGCCTAGAGCCCCAACCAGAAGCTGGAGTGGGAGGCACGGCTGGAAACCGGCTCCTCCACCCCGGTCCCCTGCCGAGCCAAACCAGAAACATCGGTGGGCCGGAAACCAGGCTGGTGCAGTTGGTGCAGGTCAACTTCCTAGGCCGAAAGCAGGACAAGGAAAGGGAGCAGTGTGCAGACACACTCTCAGAACAGAATTGCTTCAGCAGGGGTATGCCTGTTTTAAGCGTACACAGCTGCCAAGTGGCCTTAGAAAGCTGCGGCAATTTCCCCTTTCCCCCGGGTGTCCAAGAGTGTTCTTGCTAGCCCTGGCCGAGATCAGTCTTTTCAGGATTTCCCGACTCAAAATGAACCAAAACTCTGGTTTTCAGTTGTACTTCCCCAACTCTCTTTTGAACCTGGTACCTGTTAGGATGCTTTTGGCTTCAACAGTGAGGACACCGCCTTCTCTTGCAGCACAAGACGCTGCAGGCGACAGTTGCAGGGTTGCCACACTGAGTATCTGGGTGATGCTAGGACCTAGAGCCGCTTCTCAGAAATACTCTCGCCTTTCCCTCATGGTCCCAAGGTGGCCCCAGCCATGAGAAGTGCCACGGGGATTCACGTTGTAACACTCAGAGATGGCAAGGAAGGAGGCAACTCCCTGTCAGCGTTTCCTTTTATAAGACAGCAAAACATTTCCAGAAGTCTCCAGCAGAGTGTCATTGCCATCTCACCAACCAGGGTTGCGTCACAAGCCCATGCCAAAACAGTGATGGAGAACGGCTTGTGTAGACAGCAGTTGCGCTAAGCAGAATCAGCATTGTGAAGCAGCGTCTTAAAGCAACCATATGTTTATGTGATTCGCTATGGCAACTGGGTTGGTTTGAGAGTTGGGAGCTCTAGCTTTCTAGAGGACGCAGCATTTGTGAGTACAAATTCGGATGCAAGTGCCTTCATCCGCCTTTTGAGTGTTCTCTAAAAAGTCTAATTTCCTTGGCTATTTAATGCATAATGAAAATACAGCCAAATCTGTACTAGGTCTGTAAATGGAGAGAATGTATGAAAATAAATCCTCCTGTAATCCCTAAATCTCATTTAGCCAGTCATTTCAACTTTCACCACTTCTCTAACAAAAATAAAATAACCAAAGACATGAATAGGAAGTCCCGTGGATGGAGTTGTGTGTTTATTTTGTTTCCTTGTTGTGCCTTAACAGAACAGCACGAACGTGGTCAAGTGAGGAGACGCCAGGGGTCCTTGAGCTGGTGATGGGATACAGCCCGTGGAGCTTGTTTTGGGTATAAGGAACCCCTAATAGGTGCTTGCAGCTTGTTATTTCTTGCATTTACTGGTAAATTTCCGAAGGCTATGTGCCGACAGCCAGCCTGGAAGGATTGCCATCGCATGGTGCCCGCGGTTGGGGATGGACCGGCCGAGATTCTGAGGGGTGGCTGTGGGTTTGGGCTGCGGGGGAAGGCCTGGCTCCTGAGCTGAATGAGGGAGAGTCCCAGTTCAGAGGAGAATTTAAGACTTGGTCAGATCCCAGGAACAATGCCTGTTCGTGTTATTTATCTTATTAGCCGTGTACATGATCACGATCTTAGTGTGACCTCTTTGTGATGTCCATGTTGTTTTGAAATGCTTTCTTTTTTCTCAGTTTGTACCGTTTCAAATAAGAGATTCGAACTTGGTGAGTCTCAGTTTCCTAACGTTGCCTTATCTTTTCCCTTGAGCTTTTCTGAGGTCTTCTGATTGGCCATGGCAGTGCCACACCCTGCCCGCTGGCCAGGCAGGAAGGCCCCTCAGCCAGCTTGGGGCTTGCCAGCCTCCTCCATCAGACCCCGGCCTGCCCTGCAAAGAGCAGGGATGCTGCCCTCCCCTACTAAGCCTGCACCTCCACCTGCATGCTAAATGCCTTATGCTAAGAATTCCTGGAGTCTGTTCACGCCGCGTGGCTAGTGTGATGTCGTATTTCCAAAGCCAGCAGCCCCCTCTACTGGCCTGGTCTGGAGAACTGCGTTTGAGAGTCTAGAGTCAGTCAAGTCTCAGATAACGCAATTCTGTGACATTTTCCCATTTTGGAGCAGCTTGTGTTTATTGCCTTTTTTTTTGACAGAGTTTCGTTCTTGTTGCCCGATCTGTAGTGCAGTGGCGCGATCTTGGCTCACTGCAACCTTCGCCTCCTGGGTTCAAGTGATTATCCTGCCTCAACCTCCCAGGTAGTTGGGATTACAGGCACCCGCTACCATGCCCAGCTAATTTTTACATTTTTAGTAGAAATGGGGTTTCACCATGTTGGTATCGATCTCTTGACCTCGTGATCCACCCACCTCGGCCTCCCAAAGTGCTAGGATTATAGGCGTGAGCCATCGCGCCTGGCCTTTTAAATTTTTTGAAATATTTTTTGAGTTAGTGTCCCACTCTGTTACCTGGGCTGGAGAGCAGGGCCGTGATCTTGGCTCACTGTAACCTCTGCGTACCAGACTCAAGCAATCCTCCCATCTGAGTCCCGAGTAGCTGGAACTACAGGTGCTCATCACCATGCCCAGCTAATTTTTTGTATTTTTAGTAGAGATGGGGTTTCACCATGTCAGCCAGGCTGGTCTCGAACTCCTGATCTCAGGTGATCCACCCACCTCAGCCTCCCAAAGTGCTGGAATTACAGGCGTGAGCCACCATGCCTGGCCAGCCCAGCTAATTTTTTTTTTTTTTTTTTTTTTTTTTTTTTAGACAAGATCTTGCCGTGTTGCCCGGGCTTGTATCAAACTCATAGGCTCAAGTGATCCTCTAGCCTCAGCCTCCCTGGCCTCAGCCTCTCTGCTGGGATTACAAGTGTGAGCCACCTTGCCCACTCTGACACTTTAAATAAATAAACTTTTCCCAAAGGAGAATTAGGAATGTTTGAGCCTTTTCATCTAATGCATATTTATTGAGCAGCCCAGAGCATGCAGTCAGTTGGAAGTTGTAGCCTTGTGAGCTGGGTAACAAGGGCTGTGGCGGCCGTGGGAACCCACATGTGCATGGGAATGTGGACGATGAGACCCTGTGGGGTGAGGGGCACCAGGGAAGACCTGGCATTGGAAGGGATGGCTCATCAGGTCACCAGGTAAAAAGAGGAGGCAGAATAATCCAGGTAGAGGGACTCCTTGTGCAAAGGCCACTACTGGCTTGTGGGTGAATCACACGGAGAGCTGCCCGTGTGAGCATGAAGTGGATTGGGAAGGCATTGGCGGCGAGAGCTGGCGGTGAAGAGGTAAACACCAGCCCATTGAAGAGTTGGGACCTCATCTAAAGAGCAGAACCCATGGAGAGTTTTAGGTGAGTAGGGGGATGGTCAGAGGCCCCTCCTGGTGTCACCGTGCTGCCGGCTGGAGAATGGATGAGTGCAGAAGTGGGACAGGGAGGCTAGTTAGGAGGGGAGCTGTGGCCCTGGGGGGATATGTGGCCCAGGCCCGGGATGGGGAAGCAAGGACAGCTTTGGGAAATGTTACATTGTTTTGCAGAGATGGGGTCTCACCATGCCGCCCCGGCTGGTCTCAAACTCCCAGGCTCAAGTGATGTCAGAATTGCAGTTGGCAGAATGTGGCGATTGCTTGGGTGGTGGTGGGGATGTGGAGGGCTTGGGACTGAGCCCAGATGTCTGGCTTGGGTGATGGGGAGACTGCTGGCGTTCATCACTGAATGAGGGGTGTGGGCGAGGAGCAGCTTCGGAGGAGAGATGTTTTGGGTTTGATGCATTGAGTTTGGTCTGCTTGTAGGAAACCCATGATGAAATACTCCATAGACAGATTCTCAGGTAAAAAACTCAAGAGAAGAGATAGGACTGGAGAGAGTCAATGTGGAAGCTTTAGAGCTGAAACTTGGATTCACGGGAGTGTAAGGATCACCAAAGGAGAGTGAATGAGAGGAGGAGGGGGCTTAGCAGGCAGCCGAGGAGCAGCAGCATTTCAGGAGGGAGAGAATAGGAGCTCAGAAAGCAAGTTGAGAAGGCGGAAAATCAGAAGAGTGAGCATCCACGTGTACAGGAAAGAGTGTTTCTTTCTTTTCTTTCTTTCTTTTTTTTTTTCTTTTGAGACAGAGTCCCTCTCCGTTGCCCAGGCTGGAGTGCAGTGGCGCGATCTCAGCTCACTGCAACCTCCGCCTCAGCCTCCTGAGTAGCTGGGATTACAGGGGCACACCACCATGCCCAGCTAATTTTTGTGTTTGTAGTAGAGATGGGGATTCACCATGATTGCCAGGCTGGCCTTGAACTTCTGACCTCATGATCCACTCGCCTCAGCCTCCCAAAGTGCTGGGATTACAGGTGTGAGCCACTGCACCCGGCCAGGAGCATGTTTCAGAAAGGATGAAAGACCAGTGAGTGGGAACCGCTGTGGAGATGTCACGCATGATGAGAACTGACAAATCACCGTGGTGTCTCATTGTAAGAAGGTCACTGGGGACTGCTGGGGGCGCTTTCGGGAAAACCAGAGAGTGTTGGTAGCAGAAGTGAGTAGATGGTTCTGGAAGTGGACTGAAGAGGAGTTGAATGATTGATGGAGGGTGGCAGGAACAGGAAGATGGGCCCACAAGGGATTCTGTGAGTCACATATGCTTTTAAAGTGAGAGACCCTTGAGCATGCATGCCTGTCAGCTAGTTGCTGCTGTGTAACAAACAGTCCCATGCTCTGGGATATTTTTCTTGCTCCTGCATCTGTGGGTGGGCTGAGGATCCGTTGATCTAAAGTGTCTTTGCTCATGTCTGTGGGCAAGCTGGGGACCTGTTCTTGGGCACTTTGGCTGGGGCAGCTCTGCTGCGTGCGTTACTCATCCTCTTCCTGGGAGCAGCGAGCCATCCTGGGTGTGTCCTTCTTGGGGAGACAGCTGAGGCACAAACATGCGTGAAAGTCTGGATAAGAACATTGCAACCTTCTGCTTCCATCATGCCTGCAAACATCCCATCTGCCAGTGGTCTGCTAGACAGAAGAGCCAGGAAGTCACTTAGCAAAGGGCAATGTGAAGAATGTGGGCCATTCATGCATTGTAGGAACTAAGGGCCTTCTGAGGGTTCACTGATAAATCAACTTGCAAAAGGCAGGTGAATAAGAGAAGAGTTATACAAACGTATTTAACATGCAGACATGGGCGCCTTTGGAATGAAGACCCAAAGATACCAGAGAAATTTTCCATTTTTCTACTTAGGTTCAACAAAGTGTGGACAGTCATGTAGAAATCCAGTTGGACAGGCCGGGCATGGTGACTCATGCCTGGAATCCCAGCACTTTGGGAGGCCAAGGCGGGCCCCTTGGCTGGATCATTTGAGGTCAGGAGTTGGAGACCAGCCTGACCAACATGGTGAAAACCTCTTCTCTATTAAAAACACAAAAATTAGCCGAGCATGGTGGTGCATGCCTGTAGTCCCAGCACTCTGGGAGGCTGAGGTTGGCGGATCATAGGTCAGGAGTTCAAGACTAACCTGGCCAATATGGTGAAACCCCATCTCTACTAAAAATACAAAAAAATTAGCCAATTGTCCCAGCTACTCAGGAGGCTGAGGCAGGAGAATCGCTTGAGCCCAGGAGGCGGAGGTTGTAGCAAGCGGAGATCGTGCCACTGCACTCCAGCCTAGGGTACAGAGTGAGATTCCATCTCAAAAAAAAAAAAAAGAACTCTGCTGCTCATGGACAGAGTGGGGGAACCGCAGGCCCCCCTGTCTGGATGCTTCCAGCTTCCTCTCCGCAGCATTCTTCCTTCTGGGAATGACCCTCCCTGCAGAGGGGGTGTTAGGACGTGCAGTCAGACAAGGCAGGTCCCTATGTTAGAGCAGTGTTTGTAGGTTTTCTGGCTGGCTTTAGGGGAAAGAGGGCCAGGTTCCAAGATCTGCCTTGGGGAAGAGGGATTCCAGTGTCCATGGCCGGCCACGGGGAAGAAGGAACTGAGAGACGGGAGGGTGGAGAGAAACCTTTGCTTCTGAGACCTTCATTGTGGGCTGTTGTTTTCTGAGCCACAACAGCATTCTGAGGGGAGTGCGCCTTCCAGGAGGGAGAGTTGAAGAGATCGGGAGGGATATGATACAGAAACATTCCCCACCCGTGGGCAGGGAGTGGCTGTTGGCACAGGAGGGGAGGCGCAGGAATGAGCCTCTTTCAGCAAGAGGAGAATCCCCTGCGTTTGCCTTTCCTTTTCTTTTTCTTTTTCTTTTTTCCTTTTATTTTTTTGAGACACTCTCACTCTGTCGCCCAGGCTGGAGTACAGTGGCATGATCTCTGCTCACTGCAACCCTCCGCCTCCCGGGTTCGGACGACTCTCTTGCCTCAGCTTCCCAAGTAGCTGGGATTACAAGTGTGTGCCACCCTGCCCGGGTAACTTTTGTATTTTTAGTAGAGACGAGGTTTCACCATGTTTCTTGGGCTGGTCTTGAACTCCTGACTTCACAATCTGCCTGCCTCGGCCTCCCAAAGTGTTGGGACTACAGGTGTGATCCACTGTGCTCGGCCATCGCCTGCCTTTTCAAATAGAAAATGTCATCTGAGGAATGACGAGGTTCATAAACTTGGAAAGAAGAGGTTTCTTCTCATAAAGGGGTGCAGCCTGCCGGGCGGCCATTGTGACAGGCTGGGGAGCAGAGTCTCCCGCCAGAAGCCAGAACCAGACCCTTGCAGGGCAGAACAAGACAGAAATGTATGCTGGACGAGGTGGCTCAATACACATATTTTATGGGGGAAGCATGGAATATTGATGAGAGGAGAAACACACACTTGTGCAACGGAGCTCTGTGCCTGTCCCTGGGACCTGTGCTCAAAAAGCGACAGCATTAGCACCATCTGGGAGGGTGGAGTTTGCAGGCCTCTGACGTCAAAAGGTAAATGAAGCAGGGGACATGGAAACCCGCCCTGTGCAGCCTCCGTGGACGTGCCGGCCCCACCCAAAGCCATGGCTGGTGTCTCTCATGAGGAAGGAATGCTGATTGGTTGTTTTGTCCAAATCACAGAAGGGCCAGGCAGCATCAGGCGGTTGGTTGATATCAGTGGTGGAGTCTTTAGGACGGGCTGGTTTCTGTTCAGCCTTAGGAAATTGAGCCTCCCGGTGGTTAGCAAGAAAAGGGTGTAACGCCATGCCTCGCCCTTCCGTCCTGCCAGAGCCGGGACCCAGTTTTCAAGGGTTCTCTGGGGTCCCCTTGGCCAGGAGGGTGTTGGTTCAGTCAGTTGGAGGGCTCAGGGTTTCACTTTTCCTTCTCAGAGGCCTGCGAACGTGGGCGGTGTGTGGGGGGACGGGGGAAAGCCGAGGGGCTTCCCTGCTGGTGGTTTCTGTCCCCTCTGTGAGCTGGAAGGTGAGTCACCCAGGAGGGGTTTGTGTGAGGGAGGTGACTTCCATGTGAAAAGTTTAACATTTTCCCCATGGGGCCTGGGGAAGCGTCAGCCCGGAACTGCAGGAGTGCTGTTGGCCAGGCTGGGAAGCCGGTGGGGCCTGGGTGGCGAGGGTGTCCGCCTTCATGTATCTCCCCACCAAGGCGCCTTGGCATCCCTGCAGGGCAGAGCCGAGGTGCGGGGGGCCAGGCGGCATGGCTGGCTTTCCTCTTTCGCATGCCCCAGACCTGTCCGTCCAAGCACTCCTCTCCCTCCTCCTGCCTGCCTGGGGTGGGGGCCGGGCTACGTCTCTGCCTCCCAAATGCTCCCGTGGCTTCCTGGTGTGGTCCCCGCCACTGGGAGAGCCTCCGGCCAGGGTGGAGAGGCCCCACACCAGGCCGAACGGCCAGCTGTGAACCACTGTCCCGTCCTTGCACTCGTTTTGAATGGCTCTGTGCTAGTTCTCCCCTTTTTGATTTTAATTTTTGTTTGCTTATTTATTTTGAGACGGAGTCTTGCTCTGTTGCCCAGGCTGGAGTACAATGGCACGATCTCAGCTCACTGCAACCTCTGCCTCCTGGGTTCAGGTCATTCTCCTGCCTCAGCCTCCCCAGTAGCTGGAATTACAGCGCCTGCTAATTTTTGTATTTGCTGTAGAGATGGGGTTTCCTCATGTTGGCCAGGCTGGTCTTGAACTCCTGACCTCAGGTGATCTGCTCACCTCGGCCTCCCAAAGTGCTGGGATTACAGGCGTAAGCCACTGCACCCAGCCAGTTCTCCTCTTTTTAAAAATAAACTTTTGATTTGAGAATAGTCTGTACTTACAGAGAAACCGCAAACACTGTACAGAGAATGCCTGTGTGCCTTGCAATGGTTCCCTCTGTGTTAAGATCTGACATTCGTGATGTGCTGGACACAGTGAATGGACTGGTATCAATGCACCACTGTTAACTGAAGTCATCTTTATTCAGATTTCCTCAGCATTTCCCAGATTTCCTTCTTCTGTGGCAGGATTGCACGTGGCATGTAGCCCTCATGGCTCTTCAGGCTCCCCTTGGCTGTGCTGTGAGCGGCTCAGACTTCTCTTGTTTTTCATGACCTTGACAGTTTTGAGGAGGACTGGTTGAGTACATTGTAGAATGTTCCTTAATTTGAATGTGTCTTATGCTTTTCTTGTGGTGAGACTGGAGTTCTGAGTTTTTGGAGGAAGACCCTGGTGTAAAGGGCTATTCCCAGCACGTGGCACCAGGAGACCTGCTACCAAGCTGACCCATCATTGACGACACTGGCCTTGGTCACCTGGCTGAGGTCGTGTTAGTAGGTTTCTCCACTGTGAAGGTCTCTCTCCTTCCCTGTTTCCATGTGATACTCTGACGGGAAGTCACTGCACACAGCCCTCGAGTTAAGGAGTGAGGAACTACGTTCTAGCTCCTTGAGAGGGGAGTGCCTGCCTAGATTACTTGGAATTTTTCTTCCAGATTTTTCTATTCTGCTGGGCACGTTTTACACACATTATCTCCTATAATTTTTCACAACTGGGAGGTTGATATTATCTCTCATCTTATAGATGTGGAAAAGTTGGCTTCCAAAAGCCACCCAGATTCTGAGTGGCAGTCCTGGGCCTTGAACCTGGCGGTTCCCAGAGCTGGCTCTCTTCATTACTGAGCTCATTGTCTACACTGTGTCCCAGTGACACGATTTCATTCAAATGCACTTCCTCCCTGGGGCTCTTGTGATCCTCTCTTAAGCAGGGTAGGGCTCATTGTGGGTGAGGGGGTGTTCTGGGGTTCTCTAGGTGAGCCTACCCTTTAAAAGGGCTTCTCTGAGGATTTCAGGAACCAAGCCCGATTCATAATGTCCAAGTTGGACTGGGCTCAAACTAGACAGGGTCTCATTCTGTCACCCAGGCTGGGGTACAGTGGTGAGATCTCAGCTCACTGCAACCTCTACCTCCCAGGTTCAGGCAACTCTCCCACCTCAACCTCCTGAGTAGCTGAGAATACAGGCATGCACCATCACGCCCAGCTAATTTTTGTATTTTTAGTAGAGACAGGGTTTCACCATGTTGGCCAGGCTGGTGGCCTCAAGTGATCTGCCTGCCTAAGCCTCCCAGGATTACAGGAGTGAGCCACCGTGCCCGGCCTCAAACCAGATTTCAGTATGGCGAGTGTTTGGGTTTCCTTGTGCATGGAAGGCTGTGTATCTCATATATATATATATATATATATATATATATGTAACCTTTCTTCTTTAAAAATCATGATGAGTAACCAAAGGGGACTTTTTTTTCTTTTTATATATTTAAGAAAAACTCCCTTTGGTTACTCATCATGGTTTTTAAAGAAGAAAGGTTAGTATTTATATATTCTTAGAAGTACTGGGTCCGCCTTCGATTTCCATTGAATGGGGTCATCTGTGTGATAAGAGGTATTATTCTGCCATTCTGGGAAAGCCCGTAGGAAGCAGGCCATGATTTCTGGGATCACTGGAAGCTCAGGCTTAGAGTCAGAACAAGTCGGCTGCATGTTGGTCTTTCTGAACTCAACATGCAGAACAGGTGTGTAAAATGGGCGATTTGCCTTGTGGACTTTCAGTTTTTCCTCTTTGAACCTGTTCAAAGTGCTTAGGATATATCAGTGCAAAGGAACATCCTGCTGAAGACTGTGGCAGACACGCTATTTCACAGTTTAAAAAAATGGCTCCTAACGACTTGCAGTTGGTTTCACTATGACCCTGGTTAAATCTAACTGACAGGTGCCGTCAAGCATTTAACTGGACCTTAACCCAAACTGAGATCAAAGGATGACCCCACCTTCCCGCACCACCCAGGTGAGAGTTATTTAGCAGCTCTGGGTGCCTGAGCAATGGCCTCACCCCTCCCCTGCCCTGTAAAAGACAAGGGAGGACGATGTGGTGTGAACCAGTCAGAAAAGCACCGGAGGCTGTCCGTGATCTGTGAGGCACACAGCCAGGGTTTGGGGGGTCGCTCCCTTTGTTTCCTGCTTGTTAAGGTCCTAATGCTGTTGTATTCATCAGGGCTTCTCCTTCAGAAAGATACATGTTCCCCTTTTCACCTGTGTGGTGAGCTCTGTGGGCTGAGGTCAGTGGTAAGCTGCCGCCGTGCTCTGCAGGAGGGTTCACCCCTGATTGTGGGTGCCTGTTGGTTCTTCACTTGGATTGATGAAGAGCAAATCCACAGCAAATCACACTGGTGGGGCAGCAGCTGCGAGTGGCCCTCAAAGGAGGATGCTGGGTTCCAGTCCCGGCAGTGTTATCCCTCGGAGGGTGGCTGGCGAGACACAGCCGCTTGATGGATCGGAGGGTTTCGTATTGGATTTGCTGAACTGAAGGGGCTGAGGGAGCAGAGGCCAAGGGCACCCAGCCCTGCCTGCTGGAGATCTGAGCCACAGTGGGGAATTCTGGAAGCTGCTGCAGCCTCAGGCTGGCTCTGTATTCTCAGTCTGCGGAGGTGGGCTAGGCTCCGGAGGCAACTCAGATCTCATGGCTGCCGACAACAGAGCAATGTCCTTGCAGCCTCTCTCCCATCCCAGATCTCAGGCAGTGCCACCCATTGGAAGTTTCTGTGCAAACCAGATGCCAGTGGGGATTCTGGGCCCCCGGGCCCGGCGTCTCCATGATTCAGGGGCTCCTGGGGGGAGGTGATACTGAGTTAAGGAGGGAGTGCATAGGAATGGCCACCAGGCCCCCGCAGCCCCGACAGTCGGGGCTGAAAGGAACATGCTTGAGTCGGAATGAATGAGTGGGGATTTCTGAGTGCTGCATCATCGGTGCTTAAGAATCAGGCCTGTGTCCAAGCACAGTGCCTCAAGCCTGTAATCCCAGCACTTTGGGAGGCTGACGCAGCAGGACTGCTTGCATGGAGGAGTTTGAAACCAGCCTCGGCAACATTGGGAGATCCCATCTCTACAAAAATTTTTTAAAAGAATTAGCTGGACGTGATGGTGCTCACCTGTGAGCCCAGTTACTTGGGAGGCTGAGGAGGGAGGATCTCTTGAGCCCGGGAGGTCCACACTACAGGGAGTTCTGATCGTGCTCCTGCACTCCAGTCTGGGTGACAGAGAGAGACTCCATCTCTTAAACAAACAAAAAGGATGGGAACTGGCTACCCTGCCCTGGATTCAGGAAGAGAGACTGGGCAGACAGCTCACATTCCCAAGGGCTTCAGACTCATCAGCAGGGGCTGGCCGGATGTGACAGCTAAGGGGAGGGTGCAGCGGAAGGGAGAAGAAGCTCTTTCCACCAGGTGTGGTTGGTCATGAAGGAGAGAAATCCGAGATTTCACTCAGATTTAGTGTTCTCAGCTGGGGTGTTCTTGTACCACTGATGGCGATTTGGCAGTGTCTGGACACAGTTTTAATTGTCACAACCTGTGCAGGAGTGGGGATGGTTGCTACTGGCATCTAATGGGTAGAGACCAGGGATCTGCCTTGCAGTGCACAGGGCAGTCCCCACAACCAAGAGTCATGCACCACTCCCATGCCGACTGTGCCAACTGTGCTGACTGTGCCGACTGTGCTGACTGTGCCGACTGTGCTGAGGCTGGGGTGACCCTGCTCCAGGCGGTGAAGTGGGGGAGGGTGGGGTGTACTCACACAAGCACTTAGGGGCTAGCTGGCGCCAGGCGGCATGGACAGTTGACCCAAGGGGATGCTCTCTGAGACCATTCTGGCTTTGCGCGGTGAATCCTGGAAACAGCACTGTTGCTGTGATGTTGTTGCTGTGATGTTCTCCTTATTCACCGTTCACGGAGAGCACCGTGGGCTCCTCTGGGAATGAGCAGAAAGATCCTTTTTGGAGGTGCAAGTTGACAGAGGGGAGAAATCTGTGTTCTCTAAGAAATCTCCTTACCCACTTTGCTTTATAGCCAAGGGCCTTGCTTGCGACACTTTGTGGGATGTGTGTGGGGGTAGGGGGAGAGAGAGAGAGAGAGAGAGAGAGAGAGAGACTGACTGCAGGTGGGAGCGGGCACGGGTAGACAGAGAGACTAGATTCTGGGTGGGAACTGGCACTGTCCTATTGCTATGACGATGGCTTTTTCCTCCCTGCAGCTCCAGAGCACTTGGAAGTGGTTCTGAAGCTCATTTGCAGCTTTCGCATCTGTTTGCATGGGCGTCTCCTGCTGGGAGTTGGAGGCTTCCTGCCTGCATTTGGTTCCTGGGGCTGTGCTCCCTACCTGCCGGCAGCCTCCCTGCTGCCCACATCCCACCCCCACCCCCACCCCCACCCCCCGTCTCCCCCGCCCCCCGCCCCGCCCCAGTGCTTTGCTGAAGGGGACCCGCGTGAACCCCAAACAGCAGTGCTGCAGCCAGGGCAGCGCCCTCTGCTTTCCTCCGTTTCCTGGGCTCCAGGAGGACTCTATCTTGGAGTCCCAGGAAAACTCACACAGCGGAACGGCTGGTCCAGGGCTGACTCGGCGTGTGTTTCTCTTTCTAGGAAGGCCTGGCTGGATAGGCACATTTTGTGGAAGTGGGAACCAATACACATGTACGCTTCTCTTTACAGGGCACGCGATCATCACCAACTACTTGTTGAACTATTTCCCTGGTCTTGACCTTGAAAGGAGGAACGCGTTCGGGTTCACCGCCCTGATGAAAGCTGCCATGCAGGGTCGAACCGACTGCATCCGAGCCCTGATGCTGGCAGGTATGTCCCCTGTCCTGTGCAGCCTGCAGGGGCCCCGGGGTGCCAGGGTTGCTCCTTTACAGAATATGTTTTGAGAGTAATCACTCTCATAGAAACAAAGCGTAGTTGTTGCAATAAAGAATAGATTCGTCACTGTGGTGTACTGCTGTCATTATCTGAGTTTTAAAAAAGCCAAAAGCAAGTGCTTTCAGGATCATGGAGAGAAGTCACAGCATTGGTTCCTGCCAGGATGCCCTTTCTGCTCCCTGCTGAGCTTGGCAGTGGGTTGCATCTTCCCTCACCCTCTGTTTTCCTCCTGCTCACCCATTCTACTCTCCAAGCCCTGTCCTGTTCCTCCTCAGAAAGGAGTGATGTCTTGGCTGCAAATGGCAAGACTGTGCTGTTGAAGGTGGGAATAGAGACTGTGGGAATGGCCCAGGCAGTCCTAGCTCCCTGCTTGCTGGCGGGTGGCATTGCATAGTAATGGTAAGAGGTGATGTGGAATTGCATGGTAACGTTAGGAGGTGATGTGGAGTTGTGTGGTGATGTTAGGAGGTGATGTGTGGCTGCATGGCAGTGTTAGGGGGTGACGTGGGGCCACGTGGCGGCGTTAGGGGGTGACGTGGGGCCGCGTGGCGGCGTTAGGGGGTGACGTAGGGTTGCGTGGTGGTGTTAGGAGGTGATGTGGAGCTGCGGTGTTAGGAGGTGATGTGGGGCTGCGTGGCAGTGTTAGGAGGTGATGTGGTGTTGCATGGTGGTGTTAGGAGGTGATGTGGTATTTCTGGTGATGTGTTTGGCAATTTCCTTCTTCTATGATGTGTCATAGAGTGGGAAGTTCTCAGACTATCAACCTGGATCGACCCCCCCCCCACTTTTTTTTGCACCATCTTGGAGAAAGCACTTTACTGTCCACATCTGCGAAGTGGGAATAATGACCTCTTTCTCCTCTTTCACTTCCCTGAGGCTAAAATATGACTATACACTCCTCAGGACTCTCCAGCTTCACTGAGCTACTATGCTAAGTGACACACAACTAATAGCTTTAATTCTTTTCTTCACTCTGAAATAGAATCGATGATCACCCTTTGTGCAACTTCATCGGGTTATGTTGAGAATTAAATGAGAAAATGTGTGTCAAGCACACGTCAGTTAGATTTAATTAGCAGCTTACATCTCAGTGAATGTGCAGTGCTGCTTTCACCGTTACTTATTTCTGTTATTTTATATTTATTTTTGTTCTTGGCACTGGGTTCAGCCAGTCCTGCTTGGCTCTGCAAGTTCCTGAAGAAGTGGATTTCCTCTCTTAGTTGTTCTGCTGCTATAACAAAATACCTCACCTGGGTAATTTATAAACGGTAGAAATTTATTGCTTGCACCTGAGGAGGCTGAGGAGTCCAAGATCAAGGTGCTAGCAGGTTCAGTGTCTCATGACACCCATTCCTTCTTGCTGCCTCCTCTCATGGAGGAGGGGACGCTGAGACACCCTCAAGGCCTCTTTCATAAGGCACTAGTTTGATTCAGGAGGGCAGAGCCCCATAATCTAATCACCTCCTAGAGGCCTCACCACTTAATACCATCCCAGTGGGTCTGAAGTTCCAGCATAGGAATTTTGGAGGATCGTCAGCATTCAGTCCACATTCAGACCACAGCACCCCCTGCCCCCGCTTGGTTATCCTGAGGGTGGCATCAGAGTTTTCCCAGGCATCAGTGCTTCCGCTAATGTCCCTTTTCTGTTCCAGGACCCCTGCTGGGCTCCCACATTTATTTGTCCTCTTCTTAGTTGTCCCAGTCTTCTTCTCTTTTATTTTGAGACTGTTTTACTGTCGCCCAGACTGGAGTGCAGTGGCATGATCTCAGCTCACTGCAACCTCCGCCTCCTGGGTTCAAGCAATTCGCCTGCCTCGCTCTCCTAAGTAGTTGGGATTACAGGCGTGCACCACCACGCCCAGCTAATTTTTGTACTTTTAGTAAAGATGGGGTTTCATCATGTTGGCCAGGCTAGACTCGAACTCCTGACCTCAGGTGATCCGCCCGCTTCAGCCTCCCAAAGTGTTGGGATTACAGGCCTGAGCCCCCGCGCCCCGCCCCAAATCTTCTTTGGTCTGAAGTTTCTGTCATAACCTGTTGTTAATGACGGGACAGTCTTATCCCAGCCAGTGTGCAGTGCCGCCCAGTCTGAGCCCGTCTGTTGTTTTTCTCAAGATTAATCTGGAGTTAGAGGATTCACAACTGCTTCAGATTTATTTTCCCTTCTGGTTTAACCTTAGGGGATTCTTTAGTCTTTGGGGATGCTATAAAAAAAATAAGTTCACTGAATGAGAACAGAGGCTTCAAAGATGGAAACTTTCTTGGAAATAAAAAAAATGATAATTAAAATAAGTCCCATCAATTGTACTTTTTATTTAGAGATGATAGTTTCATTTTTATAAAACGAGATTATCAGTTTCAATAGTTTCGGCCCTGCCTGTCCTTATCAATGAGAAATGGTTCCTTCTAATTAAATGGTGATCATGCGGTGCTTTGTGTTTGGCGGGTGCTTCAGACACTTTTACTATTTCTGGATCTAGTTATAATTGAGTGTAGATCTTTAGTAATTTACTTTTTCAACTGAACATTTATGATGTCAGTGACATCAGTGCACTTTCCCATTGAGTTAATTTGAGTTAACTACAGACCTTTTTTAGGTCAGTTGCCCTTTAATCACTCTGCTTGATTTCTTGCTTTCTTCCCTGGGTCTCCTGGGGGTTTCAAGTATGTGTGACAGCATTTAGAGGATTCCAGAAACACCTTACACATCTCTTGGAACGATGAGCCTGTTTGAAAGGGCGGTGGGTTTGCTCGTGACATTGCTTTTCTCCCAGAAGTTATTTGGATACAAACTTGGCATTAGATTTTATACTCTCCCTTCCCTATTCCCCAGTTTGCAAGCCCTATCCTCCATCACAGTCTAGATCAATCCACAGATTATTGTCTGCATCTAGGGAGTCTCTCCCTGTCCTGTACGAAGTACAGAGCAGGGAGCTGAACAGAAACAACCCAGCAGCCAGGACCCAGCTTCAAATCCGTCTTCTCCACTTTCCGTCTCTACACCTGCAGCCTGTCACGCACGTCACTGGGCCTCAGGTTCCTCTTCTATTAAGTGAGGCTAATGATAGCACCCACCGCAGGAAGGCAGGATGTGGATTGAGCAAGGTCACATTGGAACAGCCGCAGGTACAGGCTGGGCTTGGAGAAGCCTTCCCACCGTGGTGATTGTGATGATTGTTATTGCTGTTATCATTATTGGTGAGTTTATGTGTTCAACAGTTACCCGTTAAATGAATGAAAAAATGTGCTTTATTTTTCCCTTTGGAAAATATCTTGTGAATGAGATAGTTAAGCTTTCTTAATGAGGATAGTAAGCCCCTACCTCAGGGGTTTCTTACTTTCAGCACTACTGACATGCAGGGCCAGATAATTCTTTGTTGTGGGGCTTTCAAATTGTAGGATTTTTTTTCCTCTGTCGCCAGGCTGGAGTGCAGTGGCACAATCTCAGCTCACTGCAACCTCCAACTCCCTGGTTCAAGGGATTCTCCTGCCTCAGCCTCCCAAGTAGCTGGGATTACAGGCACGTGCCACCACGCCTGGCTAATTTTTGTATTTTTAGTAGAGACGGGGTTTCACGATGGTGGCGAGGCTAGTCTTGATCTCCTGACCTTGTGATTCGCCCGCCTCAGCCTCCTAAAGTGCTGGGATTACAGGTGTGGGCCACGGCGCCTGGCCCCAAACTGTAGGATTTTTAGGGGCCTCCCTGGTGTCTATCCACAAGACGGCTGGAGCACCTTCCCAGTTGTGAAAACCAAAAACGTCTCTAGATGTTGCTAAAAGTCTCCCAGGTTGGGGGGAAAATTGCTTCCCATTGAGAACCACTGATGTAACTAATTTGCATGGGAAAGGATGGACGAGGAGAGAAGAGGCATTTTCCCCTCTGTGTATTCTTCCTCGCTTGTTCTGTATTCCTCCCTCAAATAAAATGTGACATCTTGGCCAGGCACAGTGGCTCACACCTGTAATCCCAGCACTTTGGGAGGCTGAGGTGGGTGGATCACCTGAGGACAGGAGTTTGAGACCAGCCTGGCCCGCATGGTGAAACCCCATTTCTATTAAAAATACAAAAAAATTAGCTGGGCGTAGTAGCACACACCTGTATTGACAGCTACTTGGGCGGCTGATGCAAGAGAATTGCTTGAACCTGGGAGACAGAGGTTGCAGTGAGCTGAGATCGCGACACTGCACTCCAGCCTGGCAATAGAGTAAGGCTCTGTCTCAAAAACAGAAAAGGGACTTTTTTTTTTTTTTTTTTTAGGGAGCTTTTGAGCTGCCCACTTAGGCTTTGGTTGTAGTGTTTAACTTCTAGAATATTTTCATCTTCTACTATTACTACTAAGTGAGCTTATAGTTCTCCCAAGGAAAGTGGGTTTTATTTTCCTTTTAAAGTAGATGTATGAGTATTTTTTTTAAAAAAAGTGTTGAATTGCTTCCCTGGGATTAGTAGACAGCAATAAGGAGAGCTCTTGATATATTTTTAAAGTTCGCACAAATATGTTAACTCTTATTCTTTCCATTTAAATATCTGATATTAAGAAAAATTAAACCATTTAAAAAAACTAATAACCAGTGCCTTCTTTTAGATTGACACTTCATATTTTGATAAAAAGCATAACCAGGTTCTGAGAAGCTGATGGATTGCATCTCTGGTTTTGACTTTGTAAGAAATAATGCAGGCTCTGCTGAGGAGCATCACGAGGGGGCTGCAGAATCTTGTCAATTCACTGAACTATTAATGCCCCACAGTGACAGGTCTATTTAAATAGGTGGCTCTGAGAAGCGTATTGAGGATATGATTTTTTTTCTGAAGAGAGGTAGAATTTGTGGAGGTTGGCAGGTTCCAGGCTTGCTGAAGAGAGCTCACTTTTAGACCTGAAGTATGGTGTAACTGCTTCAGCCTTCAGGAAGTAAAAACAAGCAGCAGTAACCTCAAATCTTGCTGTGATTTTCAGGAGCAAAGTGGATTTAAAGGACGGCGAGGAACAGAGATCAGAGATGCTCCCACTATGGGTGGGAGGGTTGCTTTTGTCTTAGGCAAACCCTGATATCTCCTTCTGGAAAGCCAGATGATTTCCAACCAGATAGAGGTTTCTTTCTCTTTGTGAGGAAAACAGAGTTCCTTTTAAATGTGAATTTGCCATGTAGAATTGTTTGAAGTCGTTAGCCAGGAAAGGATGAAAAGTGAAGCATTCTGTGTCACTCGAAAAGCAAACCCCGAGACAAGGACTTGGGGGCAAGTAGTTTTGTGGGAAGGAGTCTCCAGGAAGTGGAGTGAGGGGGCGGGAAGTGACATTGGGAAGAATGGAAGCTAAGAAATACGCACCAATGAGCAGGTTTCCTTTGTGGGCAGCTGGGATTCAGACTGCCTGGACCCTCCAATATGAGGAAAAGATATCGCAGAGGTGCTGGGAAGTTTATCCTCCAGCTCCAGTCCCTCTTTGAGGGGAGGTGAGAACTTTGAGCACACTTCCCACCTGCTGTGTGGCGGGGGTGGCTGTCCTCACTGCTGGGCTGGAGCACAAGCTCTTTCTTGGGACCTTGCATCCAGATTTGTCATCCTGATTATACCCACAGTGTCCAAGATACAGGCTGGAGGTGACACAAGAGGAGGCAGTGAGGGTTGGTCCACAGTGTTCCCCTGTGGCCAGGAAAGGCCTCCTGGCAAGAGGGAGACCCGAGCTGGGGTTTGCAGGGTGGTTAACAAGGGGGTGGGTGGGGGCTGGTGGAGAAACAGGAAGGGAAGTGACACATTCAGGGCTTCACGCTCCACCCACCTCCTGCTAGTCCTAGGCCTGGCCATGGCCCCCTGGGGAAAGCATTCCCGAGAATGAGTGATGGAAAGCATCCATTTTTTTTTTTTCTCTCATTAGCACCTGTTTGGAATGCTTTTGGCAGCAAGTAACAGAAATCCTGACTAGACGTGGCTTAAAGAAAACAGGCTGCATTTCTCAGCTCCCTAGAACTCTGAGGTTGGCAGTCACTCTCCAGAGCTGGCCCTGGACTCCATGAGGACAACACAGACCCCAGTGGCTTCCTCCTGTCCATTCGGCTCCCCTTATCCTGTTGATCTGTCACCTCTTGATTCCATGAGAATCGCTCAACCCTTGTTTCAGACAGGAAGCTGCAGCAGCACCAACCATGCTGGTCCCTTTCATCAGGAGGCAAAACTCTCTTTAGGTCTCAGTGACCAGTGCTGGGTGGCTTGGCTACTTTTAGTCTTAAGGGAGGCTGGAGAAATGGGGAACAGGATTGCAGCCATTGGAATCGACTAGTGATTCTCAGCTGGAGGTAATGCTTCCCCAGGGGACATTTGGAGACATGTGTTTGGAGACATTTTTGGTTGTCAGAACTGGGAGAGTGCTACTGGCACATAGAAGAAGGTAGGGATCAGGGATGCTGTGAAACGTTCTCCAATGCACAGGACAGCCCACACCAAATAATCACCTGGCCCAATATGTCAATAGTGCCGAGGTCCAGAAGTCCTGGGTTAGACTGATCGTGATGCATTGCCAAGAACGGGGGATGTTGCTGCCTCAAGTGAAACAGAGGGTTTTGTGTAGACTTAGAGCACTCAGCAAAACAGCGAATGGATCGTAGGCAGCAGCCCCACTCCTGTCCACCTGGGCAAAGCAACACTGGGTGGGAGGCGAGAATGCTGGGGGTCTCCTGGGGAGAAGATGGATACAGTGGCATTTCAGAAATCCTCTGTATTCTCCGGAAGGTATTTGTATTAAATGTTCATCATCAGTACTTGTCTTTTGTAATTTAACTGCTGTGTTCAGGTCATTCATGTGACCCTTCACACTTGTTTCCTAAGGCAGCAGATCCCTAATTTATAGCATGACTCAGATTCCAGGGCTCAATGGCCTTTGTTCCTTAGAGTGTTTGTATTTTCTGAGATCAGAAAAGGTAGGTGAACATCAGGATGAAGAATACAAAACTTTGGACAGCTCTTCTTCTAGTTTTCCATTAATTTGAAAAATGTCTCTTTCAGGCAGTGTTCATTAAGATTTTAATTTTGCAGTTTGTTCCTTTTTTAAGTGACATGCAATTAATTAAGGTTTAATGTGTCATCTATTTTTTGCAATGACACTTTTACTGCCCCCTTTTCATTTTAGTCAGTTTATAAATTGTACTCTAGCTAATGAGTTCCATCCTGATCTCCAGTTCCAAATAATTACCACTCTTCTAATATGGCTATTCTTTAATGTGTCACAGAGTTAAGATCCTTACCAGGCAAGCTCAGGTGAGCTAGGTCTGCCGGAGCCATGATGCCACTGCAGGCTGCAGGGCAGGGCAGCAGCTGGGGACCCCGCCTTCCTCACTTCAGCACATACTGATCAGCCATCGCTTGTCAGACACCTGGGTCTGTGTGGGCTGTAAATGAAGAAGCATCTGTCGGGCCTGGTCCCCGAGGAGCTCACAGACTAGATAATTGCCCTAGTTTTCCGTGTTGTTTTGCCTGTGGAGATTTGACTAATGGGACTTGAAATCCTCAATAGTTTTTTTTTTTTTTTTCCGAGATGGAGTCTCTCTCAGTTGCCCAGGCTGGAGTGCAGTGGCACAATCTCAGCTCACTGCAACCTCCACCTCCTGGGTTCAAGCAGTGCTCCTGTCTCAGCCTCCTGAGTAGCTGGGATTACAGGCACCACCACGCCCAGCTAATTTTTTTGTGTTTTTAGTAGAGATGAGGTTTCATCATGTTGGCTAGGCTGGTCTCGAACTCCTGACCTCAGGTAATCTGCCCACCTCGGTCTCCCAAAGTGCTGGGATTACAGGTGTTAGCCACCGCACCTGGCCCTCAATGATTTTTAACAGTATGTGGGGCTGAGATTAGACCAAGATTAATTGAACAGCAATTCCATATTAATTTCCATGCTGCAGTGTTGAAATTTATGCAGATTTCATCAAGTTGAGTTGGAGTTTAACTTTGCAATATTTGGGGGCAGTGGGTGGCCTGGGGAGATTTATTAAGAGAGTGACTAGGGAGACTGTGTTAAGGGGACATGTCAGTCAACCAACAGGATGTGGATATCAAAATATTTATTTCAAGGAATTGACTTGTGTGATTGTGGGGGTTGGTGAGTCTGAAGTTAGTGCAGTAGCTCGAAAGCTGGAAACTCAGGCAGGAGTAAGTAGATGCTGCAGTCTTGAGACAGAATTTCTTTTTCTCTAGGAAATCTCGGTCTTTGCTCTAAAGGCCCTCAACTGATTGGGTGAGGCCCACCCACATTATGAAGGGTAATCTCCTTGACTTAAAGTCAACTGATTATAGATGTTAACCACAGCTGCACAATACCTTTGGGGCAACACCTAGATCCATGTTTGATTAAATCACTGGCATTCTAGCCTCGCCAAGTTGACATAGAAAACTAAAAGTAAGCATCACACCAGCCCTGCCAGCAGGTGGTAGGAAGTACGTTACACTAAGGTCAGGACACCCAAGTCTTAGACCTTCTCTCTGTTACCAGCTTGGTGGTCCCAGGCAGGTCCCACAGCCACTGTGACTGCCATTCATTTTGCAACAAGCTTTTTTAAAATTCACAACCCCTACCCACCAGCATGAGATGTATTGAGCAAATGAAAATGAATTTTTCTGTCCTGGAAAAGCCCACCATCTGTTAAAGGTGGACAGACCCCGGCCAGCTAGGCCTCAGTGGGAGAAGCAAAGGACACCCCCTTCCCACAGTCCAGAACCCATGGCAGTCCTCAGAGTGAGGCCACAGCTGGGACGCCGACCACTTTGCCAGTGACTGTTACTGGTCGTAGTATTAGAACATTCTAGCTACAGCATTCAAGTATCCAAGGCAGCTTTGTTGTCTGGTCATCTCTCCATTTACGGACAGCTATAGGATCTTCTTTCTTCAAAAAATTCTGTAGTTTAGGTGCTGAATTCAGGTGGGGTTTTATTCAGGACAGATAATCAAATGGAGCACTTAAAAGGCAGGTTGGGCTGGGCACAGTGGCTCATGCCTGTAATCCCAACACTTTGGGAGGTGGAGGCGGGAGGATTGCTCAAGCCCAGGAGTTCGAAACCAGCCAGGGCAACATAGCAAGACTCCATCTCTACAGAAAATTAGCTGGGCGGTGGTGTAGTCCCAGCTACTCAAGAGGCTGACTTGGGAGGATCGCTTGAGCCCGGGAGGTCGAGCCTGCAGTGGGCCGTGTTCCCACCACTGCACTCCAGGCCCGCCTTCAGGAGCTCAGGTGTGCACGGGGTTCACGGAGTGGCTGGGTCTAGGGTGGAGTCTGTTAGGAGGTGCAGGGGCAGTTTTGCCTTTGCCCCAGGCTCTGCCTTGGAAGGGAAGAGTCCTGGTTGCCAACATCCACTCCTGTTTGTGTTTTGCGTTTTGCAGGGGCGGATGTCCACGCGAGGGACCCCCGCCGTGGGATGTCGCCGCAAGAGTGGGCCACTTACACGGGCCGCGTGGATGCTGTTCGCCTCATGCAGAGGCTGCTAGAGCGCCCCTGCCCGGAGCAGTTCGGGGAAAAGTACCGGCCCGAGCTGCCGCCGCCCCCCGAGGCTGCAAGGAAGCCCGCGGGCTCCAAGAACTGCCTGCAGAGGCTTACGGACTGCGTCCTGTCCGCGCTCACGCCGCGATCTGTGCGGGGCCCGGAGGACGGGGGCGCCCTGGACCACATGGTCAGGATGACCACCAGCCTCTACAGCCCCGCCGTGGCCATCGTGTGCCAGACCGTGTGCCCTGAGAGCCCCCCATGCGTGGGGAAGCGGCGGCTGGCTGTGCAGGAGATCCTGGCGGCGCGGGGACCCCGGGCGCAGGAGGCGGAGGAGGCGGGGAGCGCGGGGCAGCGCGGGCGGACCAGCCCGGCAGACGCAGGCTCCCAGGAGGGCTCCCCGAAAGCCGGCCTCCCGCCCGCTCCGCCGCCGGGGTCCCGGGGCCCCGCCGCGCCCGCCCCGCGGAAGTCCAGCCTCCTGCCCCTGCAGCGCCTGCGGCGGAGCAGCGTGCGGCCGGGCGTGGTGGTGCCCCGGGTCCGCGTCTCCAAGGCGCCCGCGCCCACCTTCCAGCCCGAGCGGCCGGCACGGAAGGGCAGCACCAAGGACAGCGGCCACCTGCAGATACCCAAGTGGCGGTACAAGGAGGCCAAGGAGGAGAAGCGCAAGGCGGAGGAGGCCGAGAAGAAGCGCCAGGCCGATGCGCAGAAGCAGAAGCGCCCGCCGCCCTGGAAGAAGAGGACGTGAGGGCCTGTGTGCCCGGCGCAGGGGCCAGGGCCAGGGCGAGGCCGCGGGGCTGGGTGCGGAGGAGGAGGCGGCTCCGCTGCGCGTCGTGCCACTGCTGCTCCCAGGACCACGGGGCCGAGCACGTTTCCAGGCTGTCTGTCCAGGCTGCTCCCAGGAGGGGGCTGGGAGAGCCACATCGATTCACCTGTCACCAGCCCCCCGGGGAATCAGTACACCTAGCGGGCATGTTGCCCAGAAGGCTTCTTTTACAGAACCTCAATTAAGATTTTTTTAAATGATCAATTTAAGGGCGTTTTCTGCATAATTTTGTATTTTTAATCATTATTTATCAAATTTGCCATGTTTTACAAGTGATAGGGCCCCTTGTATCCAAGGCAGTTTTAATACACTTGCCCGAAGACCTTTTGTTTAAAATACTATTTCTAGCGATAAATATTTATGGTATCTGTATGAGTTCACACAGAAATCCTGGGATTATCCCCCTTTTTTTTTTTTTTGGCTGTTTGCTTTGGTCTTTTCTCCTCATCGTGGGCGCATGTGTACACTGAATGTTCTTTTTAATTAGATGAAGCGATGCCAGATATTTCTATTTGATGGAGGCATTGACTCATTCAGACACATGATCAAGTGAGACAGAGAGATCAGACGTTGTTGTATTTTTAAAAACTCTTAATACAGTAATATATTGGAGAAAAGCGTATGTTGTCAAATTATAAAACAATTCAGAGATCAACATATTTATTGCTAGAATTAAACTCATTTTAAGCAAGGGGTTTTAGATAAACTGGATAAAAACATTTAACTTATTAAAAATAGATATGAGAAAAACTGTCATTTGATAAAAATGGGGGCAAATTTAGTGAATGATTATCAGAAATACAAAATTAAGCCATGTGTGCTTAAGTAAATCTCATCCAGATATCCTTAAAATGTAAGAAAGACGTAACAGAGTCAGGAGCCCAGAACGATGCAAATTACAGGAATGGGGAGGAGGTGGTTTTTAGAACAGACGATGAGAATGAAATAGGAAGTAAACTTGTTTTCGGCAAATTCTCCTGGAGTGGACCGGGCAGCCCCTCCTCCAGACTGAGCTCCAAAGAGTCCCTTGTGTGGTTATTTCTTTTATTTTTCCTTTGAGGACTGCGCTTGGTATTTAGTTCATCCTTATGCCGTGACCTCATAGAATTTCCAAGAAGTGGAGCCTTGGGTAGGGCAGGACATGGGTGTGATTTGCCTTGGGCCACAAGCTCTCGGTGAGAGTTTTATGTCCACACTTTTATCTCCAAAGTGACACGGAGGTCACTTTTCTCAGTGATCCAATTCGAATTTATCAAAGAGCATTTTCTGCATAATTTTGTATTTTTAATCATTATCAGATTTGCAGCATTCTAATTTGGCAGGGCAGGATATGAAAGCTGGAAGCTCAGGCAGGAGTTTCTAATTGTAATGACTGGCCATGTGGGTTGTAGAGTATCTGTCACATATGCACTTTATTTCAGTATTAATTTAAATACTTGGACACACACGCTATTTGGAGGCTCTGTACTATGACCCTAATAACCCTAGGTACATCGTGATATGGGCTGTCTGTCTCAGGACGCAGGCAGGGCTGGTGCGGACTTCTCTGGGCTCCCTTCCTCCTGGCACCATCGGGCATCGAGCAACCAGGAATCTTAAACTGGCCTCTCCAAAAGCTCCATGAGCAGGACTGCAGGCTGCACCCAGGCTAAGGGGAGGTTGGCGTGATGATGATACAGTGTTTAAGATCAGCTTTCTTGCATGATCCCAGAAAGGCACTGTGATGAATGCACAGGGGACTAGACCCTCTTTGAGAACTGCAGATATTAGTTGACTGTGGATCACCCTCATGGCCAAGGAGTTGGGATTGGCCATGTCCCCTTCGAGCAGGTGGGGACTGTGACTGATACCGGTTATCTCTGGGGGTTGTCTTTGCTGAATCCTCTGACATTGTGGCACCTTCCTGCCACACATACATAATTCACAGCATTACCAAATCACCACGAGCCCCACTCTCACCTCTGTCAACTGAGGACCCCACCAGGCAGGACCACGTGGTCTCCCAGGCACGCTTCTCGACACTGGCTACCCCTGCCGCGAAGGTTCTCAAGGCGTTGGTCGGGGGGGAGGCTGAGCCCTCGGCCTGGCCTGAAGCTCCACAGGTGACTGCCCTCAGCCTGCATGGAGAACTGCAACGCTAACACTGTGATTGCGAGGGGAGAGGGCACCCATCCCCAGCTCCCACAGAGGGCTCCGCCTTCCCAAGAATGTCTCATTGTCATGGGAACAGCCAGGGTCAGGCAGCTTCTGTGTGGACTGATGTGGCGTCTGACCCTTGGAGGGTTGCCAGGCATCCTGCCTGTTTCGACTATGGGAAGTTGGCACTGGGAATGGTATGGAGCCCCCGCTTCTACCCTAAGCCTGGGTATCTGCTGCTTCCATGTCAGAAATGGACATGCTACCTCACCACAACCCATGCTCAGAGTCTCCAGGGATGCGTGGGACACAATGATGGGACAGCAAACGACTGGCGATTTCCCCAGGTCCCACGCTGTTCTGGAGTGGACACGTTGCGGCCCTGCCCCCGATGTGTTCCAGCCTTGTCCAGGTGCACAGGAGACCCTGGGGCCAGCACAGGGCTTCTCCGGTCATGCTCCTGGCGTCCGCAAAACAGCTCTAGAGATACCTGCATTTTGAAAACCCTCCTGAGCCAGCAAGCGTGGGGCAGGACATGGATTCTTTTGGCAATCTGAAGGCGAGCTGGCCACTTGCCTGGTGAGGGGAAGCTGCTGTTACCTGGCCAGTGTTTGCAGCTCGAGGGAAAAGGACAGCTTCATGGGGGCTCTGGTGGGACTTGGAAGCCTCACCTCCCAGGCAGCTTTGGTGTGGCCTCAATGGGAAGACTGGGTTTTGAAAACCTGCTAGACCCAACTGAAAGAAGGGTCATTCCTGACTGAGTTGGAGACTCCCGGGTCCCTCTCTCTAGACTCGTTCTAGCCGTGCTCTGTCCATGGGCAGCCCTTCCCTCTGGTGCGTGATGCAGTCTGCAGCTGTGCTCGCGGCTGCTGGCCCAGCACTTCTCCTTTTTGCCACGTAGAAGCAGATTTGCTAGGAGAGGAATTTTCCAAGTCAAGGGACATGTCACCAAGCCTCTTTCCTCCACCTGTGGGGGGTCCTTCTGCTCTTGTTTTCTCATTCTCTTTGGAGTGAGCATCAGAGGGGACAAGCGGGCCCCCAGTCAGGCTCAGGCAGTGCAGGAGGCCAGGGAGAGAAGCCCAGATGATGGGGAAACGGAGCCACCTTGGAGGGTGTTCCGGGGTCAGTGTCAAGGTGATCTGACGGGCCAGTTTATACATAAGCAACATCATTATGTTCACTTCTTTTGGGTAAGGGATTTCTCAAGGGAGGTGTGGTCATCTGGTCCCAGAAGTGGAGAGAAACACCTCCTCGTCTTCCTGAGCCATTTGGAAGCCCTGTCCTCTGGGTCTAGGTACTGGTAACACGGGCCCCTCAGTTTTAGGATGTGAACGGGGCTGGAGGGTGCAGGCTTCTTGTCCCTTCGCCACTCAGCACCATCGGCATCTGGCAGTCAGGGATCTCCCAGTGGCCACTCCAAAAACCTGGTGTCCTTGGAGAACATTTTTTCTGTCTATTTTCAGTGCTTTGAACAGCTGCATTCACTCACTGAGGGCTCGCCCTCCCTGCACCCGCCATGTGGTTCAGGAAGGAGGGGACCGATGGGCACTGACCCCCTTCTTCTCTCCTGTCAGTGGCCACCGCAGGGCCCCCTCTGGCTTTGTCACCACGTTCTCCTGCCCCCGTCACCATGTCTCTTCTTCCTTATTCACTTTTCCTTCCTTTGCCTGTTTTCTTCTCCCAGTTGGTTAAGTTCTTGATCATCCCTGGCACCACCTACCCTGACGTCTACCAAGGACAGAAACGCCAGGACCTCTGTGAGGCAGCGTGGTGTCCCTGCGGGGTTACCATGGTGGGACCTCCTCGACCCCAGAGTGAATGAACAGCCAGCCAGCCAGTGTCTGTGCTGATGGCTTAGAATTACTTCACAGCCCCTCCTCTTTGCTCGGAAGGGAGAGTCAGCCCAGTCCCTGCTGCACACAGGGATAGGGCTCCCCAATGTTTATTAACTGTAGATAGTGAATTCCAAGTTGACAGGTACCTTCTCAGGGATTTATATATATATGTAGTTAGAGGAAAAGTTGAAGTCTATTTTACTACTTTTTAATGTTTGAGTAAATGATGCTTTAACTGGACAGAAGAAATATTTCTCAGACAATGTCTATGCTGCTGATTACAACTGATGCCTGGAGCTCACCCCCTGAGGGAGGCTTCCTGGGTGATTAGAGATTTGGGACTCTGGCGGCGGAAATGGCTTTGGGGTGGGTGTGGAGTCGCTTCATTCCCTCCGAGTTGCCTCTTGTGGATGGAACGTATGTGTTGACAACAATGAAATCCACCTCCGTGTGTGTGGAGGCGGCTGATGACGGGCCAGTCCTCGCTCTTCCCTCCAGAACTGGCCGCTCCGGTGTGACGTTGGAGCACGTGAACTAACAGTGACCATTTTTTTCTACTTGCTTCTGTGAATAAAGTGTTCCTCAGTCAGCCCAGCACTAAACTCACCGAAAGGTGAGGCATGGCTTGGAGCTGCTCATCTGGAATTACCTTGGTGTGCAGAGGCTGTCCCTTGGTTGCGCTTGGAAAATGCAGTGGGAAACGTTATGGGTTTCTTTCTTCCTCTCAAGCTCCAGACTCTTGGCAGTACTGAGAACCTCAGGACTACGGAGATCAGAATTGCAGTGGCTTCATCAACTCAGCGTGGCCACTCCTGAGACAAGAGGCTCCTCCTGGGAGCAGGAGAGAGGACGTTCGTGATGTCGATTGCAAAACAGGATTTATGGACCCAGGAGGAGGGGCTGTGCTGGGTGCCTCTGACCACTTCTCTCCCTGCTGTCTGCGGTGACCAGGTTTCTGGAGTGGAGAAGAGGCTGCTGTGAGTGAAAGAGAAGCCCCTGGGGTAGGGCCAGACCCCAGGCCTGAAAAGAATGCAAAGCCTGCTGCTTTCAGGCTGTTGGGAAGAATCCTGGGTACCGAGCGACTATGGTGCAATGCATCCCAGAGGGGAAAGGAATGGGCCCTAAGAAGTGGGCCTGACACGCCCCTGGAAGCCCTCCTGCAAGAACACTACACTGCCCCCAGCCCGCCGGCCACACTACATGAAGCGAGAAGGCTGTCTGTCTGTCCTTACCCTGGGGAGCCACGCCTGCTTTGTGGAGTGAGTCACAGCCGTGAGGTGCGCCCAGAGACAGGCTTGACAGCTCGCTGTTCCCGCGGTGGTCAGCCCGCCTGTGCTGTGTCGGCTCCCGGACGCCCCTGGTCTTTCACATGATACAGCGTGAGCACTTTTCCCTTTGACAGTATTTGGGGAAAGTCTAACATACTCCCCGGGGATTGGCATGGGTCCCTCCGCCTCCCACGGTGGGTAGCTGTGTACATTCTGCACCTGGCAGTCGGCGATCCCCTCGGAAGCCGCCGGGGGCTGTTTCTTTGGGCCTGGTCCTTGGTTTCCATCGGCACCTGCCTGGAGGGCCATGGGCCGGGGAAGGACAGGGGGGACCCTGACCATGACAGATCCGTCTGAAACAACAGAGTCACATGGAGGACGACAGCTGCAGTGGGGCGGATGCCAGCGCAGCAGGCATGCCAGGGGCTGCCCAGAGCTGACAACAAAAGCGTTCCTGCCAAGGTGTGGCTTGCATCCCCGCCCCCCCCGTCACCCCCACCCCCGTGCCTCCCCGTGAGCTTTTGGGACTTGCTTCTGCATCAATGTAACTCCAGTCAGCCACTGTCTGTGCCCTTGCACTCATAGGTTCCTTCATTAACATTTTAAATAAGTGGCTAAAAAAACTCCTCTGGAGGCTGTTTTTGAAAGAAACAGGATAAAGAAAAACACACACACTACCTGGATTGATGTGACTAATTTTCGAGTGACTCGGTGGAAGGCCGGTGTTGCATACACGGTTTCCTCACGCTGACCTAGCCCAAAATAAGACTTGATAAAAGGCACAGCCCTCGGCAGCAGGCAGTGCCAGCGTGGACGTGTACACTAAGGTGGGAGTGTGTGCGCAGGCAAGCACATGTGTGAAATGAACTGAAAGGACACACTCGGGCTTTGTGCTGGCAAAGGTGATGATGCTGCCATCGCTTGGCCATGGGCCCCAGGCAGGGGTGGATGGGACCTGCTTTGATGGCATGCTGTTCAGTGGACTTGTGGGGTCTTGCACTGTCCCAGGACCCACTGTGAGTACCCCACCCACTGTGGCGCAGAACACGGCTGGAGTTGTCATAGCACAGGTCTTTATTAAAAGGTGGTGTTGACCCAGGCGGCTCATCTAGAAACCCTTTGTCTCATCTAGAATGCCTTGGTGGCGTGGAGGCACCCAGATCCAAGGGGCCCAGGCCCAGGAGGGTTCTTTTCCCCCAGAAGAGCTCCCCAGGCATTCAGCCCTCGGCATGTGGCTGCCGGTTACCCTCAGAATCAACATCTCCTGAGGAAGCCTTGGTATTTTCCCAGGTCTGCCTACATATCAGATACTCTAATCAGTGCTAACACAGTTTGGTTTTTGAGGGAAATAGTTTTGTCATAATACTACATCCTTCTATTGTTTTTAAATAAAAATGAGAAAAAATGAAGCTATCCATCAGGTAAAGCAATGGTCCACATTGGCCTGATGCTTTATGAAGTTTTGGGAGATAGGTGTGGAGGCACCTTAGCACCAGTTTTTAAGCAAAAGTTCTAGAAACTGGTTTAGAACTGCACAGCTATGGATACACCCGATGAAAACTGCAAAAGGTGATGACAGGCCCAGAAATATGACCAGCAATTATACCGCATTCAAATGAACAGTGAAAGCCAACGTGCTGGAATTCTCTTCATTCTGCCTGGCATTTGGGGGTGTCCAAGGACCTGTGTTTTTAACAAAGATGACTTTATGACCATTCTAAGGATTGAACAGATTCCTGCACAGGGTGC
>CAUYQU010020413.1:0-18268 GCA_963574635.1 Cheracebus regulus | reverse complement strand
CAAAAGGTGGGTTTCCATGGTCTTGGGAAGCTCCAACCCTGTGGCTTTTCAGAGTACTGCCTTTCTCCTGGCTGCGTTCATGGGTTGGTGTTGAGTGTCTGCAGATTTTCCAGATGCTTGGTGCAAGCTGTCGGTGGATGTAGCATTCTGGGGTCCAGAGGATGGCGGCTGTCTTCTCACATCTCCACTAGGCAGTGCCACAGTAGGACTTTGTGTGGGGGCTTCAACCCCACATTTCCCTTCTGCACTGCCCTTGCAGAAGGCCTGCCCCTGCAACAAATTTTGCCTGAGCATCCAGGCACGTCCATACATCTTCTGAAATCTAGACAGAGGTCCCCGAACCCCAATTCTTGATTTCTGTGCACCTGCAGGCTCAACACCAAGTGGTAGCTGCCAAGGCTTGGCCCTTCCACTCTCTGAAGCCACAACCTGAGGTCTACGTTGGCCTCTGTCAGCCATGGGTGGAGCAACGGGGACACAGGGCACCAAATCCCAAGGCTACACACAGCATGGGGACCTTGGGCCTGACCAACAAAATAACATTTTCCTCCTGGGCCTCCAGGCCTGTGAAGGGAGGGTCTGTTGTGAAGGTCTATGAAATGGCCAGGAGACCTTTTTATCCCATAATCTTGGGGATTAGCATTCGGCTCCTTGCTATTTATGAAAATTTATGCAGCTGGCTTAAATTTCCCCATAAAAAAAATGGATTTTTCTTTTCCTTTTTTTTTTTTGAGACAGAGTCTTGCTTTTATTGCCAGGTTGGAGTGCAATGGCACAATCTCAGCTCACAACTTTTGCCTCCCAGGTTCAAGCAGTTCTCCTGCCTCAGCCTCCCAAGTAGCTGGTGGAGTCCACCACCACACCTGGCTAATTTTGTATTTTCAGTACAGATGGGGTTTCTCCATGTTTCCCAGACTGATCCTAACCTCCCGACCTCAGGTCATCTGCCTGCCTTGGCCTCCCAAAGTGCTGGGATGACAGGTGTGAGTCACCACATCTGTCTGAAATTTTCCTTTCTACTGCATTCTCAGGCTGCAAATTTTCTGAACTTTTTATGCTCTGTTTCCATTCTAAAACAGAATGCTTCTAACAGCACCCTAGTCATGGTTTAAATGCTTTGTGGCTTAGAAATTATTTCCACCAGACACCATAAATCACCTCTCTCCATTTCAATGTTTCACAAAGCTCTAGGGCAGGAGCAAAATGCCACTAGTTTCTCCACTAAAATATAACAAGTCACCTTTGTTCCGGTTCCCGACAAGTTCCTCATCTCTATCTGAGACTGCCTCAGCGTCAACCTTATTGTTCATATCACTGTCAGCATTTTTGTCAAAGCCACTCACAAGCCTCTAGGAGGTTCCAAACTTTCCCACATTTTTGTGTGTTCTTCTGAGCCCTCCAAATTGTTCCAATCTCTGCCTGTTACCCAATTCCAAAATTGCTTTCATTTTTTGGGGTATATTTCCAGAATGCCCCACTCTACTGATACCAATTTACTGTATTATTTCATTTTCATGCTGCTGATAAATAAATACCTGAAACTGGAAACAAAAAGAGGTCTAATTAGACTTATAGTACCACATGGCTAAAGAGGCTGCAGAATTATGGTGGGAGGTGAAAGGCACTTCTTACATAATGGTGGCAAGAGAAAAATGAGGAGAAAACAGAAGCAGAAATGCTTGATAAACTCATCGGATCTCATGAGACTTATTTACTATCATGAGAATAGCAAAGACTGGCCCCCAAGATTAAACTACCTCCCTCTGGGTCCCTCCCACAACACTTGGGAATTCTGGGAGATACAACTCAAGTTGAGATTCGAGTGGGGACACAGTCAAATTATATCAGAAATGTCATTCAGTCTTTTTATGTTTAATATCTCCTCACCTGTGAAAAGGAAACAATAAAGCACATTATAGATTTCTTATAAAAATACATGTAAAACACTGTTATAATATTCTAGAGTAGTACTATGGCATAGTGAGAATATACATTTTTCTTTTCAGAGCAAAACTTTTATCAAAAGAAAAATGAAGTTCAATAAAATGTATCTGAGCTAGAAAGAACAGCAAGCACACAATAGGGTATTTTGGTTTCCCCTGTAAAGCAGACCTGATGTGTTCATGAAAAATCTCCTCACTTGGAATGAAATTATCGATTACTTGAAAATAACAAACTGTCTCCAGTATTATAGCAGTAAAAATGATCTTCTTATCCCAGACAATAGTTAAATAGCTGAAATGTTGTTCTTGACATCACAGTTTTATTTATGAGATGCCCATTACGATGCATATATTTGATTCTCAAGCACCTGACTATGCTCAACTCCTGGTACTCTCTAAAAAAGGTCTTTAGAGAAGGACTGCTTTAGATTGATGTATTTTTTCAGTAATATTCGATAGAAAGTTGTTGTTTTATGTTCACAGAGTGGGCCAGAGCATGAGCATTGGCACCATCTCCCACTTGAGTATCTCCCAGGCCATCACCATCAGCCCCCAAAACATCAGGTGGGCAGAGCTTAAACTACATTCTTCCAAATATACTTGATTCTCTAATACCCTAATTCTGTGCTGAATTCTGAATATGCTTGTAAATATCATTATTCCTATGTATGTTACTGGCAAGTGGAACACCACAAGCAGCACAAAAATTATTTTAAACACTGTTCTGGAGTAGTTAACAACAGAATTCCACATTTATCACATGCTGTATTTTTGTCATTTTTTAACGTTTTGTATTTGGAACTTATAACCTGGGGCAGAAGCTCCATGACTTTTACTCTGTTCAACACAAGTGGGGGTCCAACACATTCATAAGTCCAACAACCACTCCTAAATTCTTACCTAAGTCCAGAGTCACCCAAAGCATCTGTCATGTCGTTCCCACCCCTGGGCCTCCCTCCTCCAGTTGCTGCCGCAGGGTGTGCTTATGGGTCCTGATGAAGAGCTCAGATCGTTGGGGGGTGTCATCGAGGCGGTCAAGCAAGGTGCGCCCCTCTCACGCCGGGTAAGGGGTGCCTCAGGTATTCCTCCTCTTGCCGTAGACCACCCCTCCCTTCGCCAGGTGTACCTGAGCGCCTCCGTAGGTGGCCTGAAGAGGGGCGACTGGTGGGTGGGGGGAGCGTGACACCCGCCCTCGTTGAGAAAGCCTTCTCTAGCTATCCGAGAGGTCTGGTTGGGGTACCGGATCACCCCAGCCCGCCACCTCTCTCTGCGCTGTGATAACGCTGCCATAGCGATTGAATTCTCCCGTGCGTAGTCAGAGTTCCCTCTTCGCCTCGGTAACAGGGAGAAGAGGGGTCCGCAACCGAACGCCGCTCGTCACCTACTGTGGCCCACGCCTCCCCCCTCTGAGTAGGGGGACGTTCCTGCTGGGCCGGGCCCGACGTTCTAGCCATTGGGGAGTCCGTCGTTGAATACTGGATGCGCGTGGTGTCCCGGACGCCTGGCGCGTGACCCCTTTCTGCTGTGAGCCAGCTCTTGAACGCTCCCGCGCCGAGCCGTGGCCAATGCCGACGACCACGCTGTGTGTGGTGCAATGGATCGGGCCGCCTGGGACAGGGAAAGCGTCCCCACGGTGGGGTGTGCCAGTCTCCCGGAGCGGAATCGGGTTGGGGATGGACGAGATTCCGATCATCTTGCCCTGGTGTCGGGCTGGTTGCTGCCGCTTTGGGACCCCAGTGGTGGGGTCCAGGCTCATGAGGGGGCTCCACGGCGGTGCCAAGGGCTGGCCAGCATCCCGGGTGGGAAGGACGCAGGACTGCCCTTCGTAGCTGTGGCAGTGGGTGTTTTCCCGGTGGCCTGGCTGTGCCCGAGCCCTCAACGGGCTACCGTGCCTCTGCCCTCGTGGGCCCGGGCCCTGATTGTGCAGCCCCTCCTCTACGTGGCAGCCTGGCGATCCTTTCCCTCAGAGTCGCTTTCTGGTTCCGCTGGAGCGGCCCTGTTTGGGCCACAAGCCGGCGCTGCATTGTGGGGCGTCGCCCCGGCCACGGTCAGCAGAAGTCTGCATCCCCGCAGTGCATGCCTTCGTTCGTGACCGGGTAGGCGGCCCTGCGTGGGTCTGGCGGACCTCGGAGTGGTCGGGTCGGCCCACCGTGTGTGTGCCGGAAGAGGGTTTTGGGGCGCTGGCTGCAACTGCGGCGGAGGTGGTTGGGTGTGGGGAGCCTGAGCCGGGTATATTACCTGAGGTCAGGACATCGAGACCAGTCTGGCCAAGATGGTGAAAGAAGCCCTGTCTCTGTTTCAAAACACAAGAAGATGAAAATATAACTAAGAAAACCAAGATTTATACATAAATGAAGGAATACAACCCGGCCTGCCTGCCTGACTGCCTCTAAGTAAATCATTCAATAATTATGTAAATACACAAATAAGGGACCGGAGCAGGTGGCTCATGCCTGTTATCTGAGCATGTTGGGAGACCAAGACGGGCAGATCTCCAGGTCAAGAGATCGAGACCATCCTTGTCAAAATGGTGGAACCCCGTCTCTACTAAAAATACAAAAATATTAGCCAGCCGTGGTGGCACTAGCCTGTGGTCCCAGCTAGTCCCGAGGCTGAGGCGGAATAATCGCTCTTAATCAGGAGGCGGAACTTACAGACAGACGAGATTCCACCACTGCACTCCAGCCTGGTGACAGAGCAAGACTCCGACTAAAATAAATTTAAAAATAAATAAATGCGAGTCTACCTCTAAATAAATGGATTATTCGATAGATATATCAATCAGTAGTCCCGCTTGGTGGCTCATATTTTTATCCCGCGCCCATTGAGAGCCTGAGCCGGGTATATCACATGAGATCACGACATCGAGGCCAGCCGGGCCAGGATGCTGAAAGACACCGTGGCTCTATGTAAAAAAATAATAAGGTGAATCTAATTAAATATCCATATATATGCAAATGCAAATGGCCTGCCTGCTTCTAAGTAAATAAACAGTTAAATAAATAAATAAATGAAATCAGATCGCGGCGTCTCATGCCTGTAATGCCAGCACTTTGGGAGGCTGAGACGCGCGGATCACGAGGTCAGGAGATCTAGACCATCCTGGCCAACTTGGTGAAACCCGGTCTCTAACAAAAATACAAAAATATTAGCCAGGCGTGGGGGCAGGCGCCTGTGGTCCCAGCTACTCTGGATGCTGAGGTGGAAGAATTTCTCGAAATTAGGAGGCTGTGGATGCAGTGAGCCAAGACTGTCCCACTGCGCTCCAGCCTAGTGACAGAGTAAGACTCCATCTAAAAGAAAGAAAGAAAGAAAGAAAGAAAGAAAGAAAGAAAGAAAGAAAGAAACTAATAAATGCGAGCCTGCATCTCAGTAAATAAATGCCACGCTGCCTCTAAATCATGATACAGATAGATAAGTAAACAAATGCGAGCCTGCGTCTAAGTAAATAAATGCAAGCCTGCCTGTAAATCATTATAGAGTTAAGAAAACAAGTAAATGCAAGCCTGCACACAAATACTTAAGTGTATAAATAAATGTTGGGAGCCTGGGTCTAAATAAATAAATGAGTAAATGTGAGGCTGCCTCTAAATAATCACATAGGTAATTAGATAAATACATAAATCCAAGCCTGCCTTGAAATATATACATAAATAAACACATAAATAAGTCCGATCTGTTCTCCATAATTATGACACTAAATAAGTAAAGAAATAAATGGTAAAAACCGCAATTACTTTTGCATCAGACTAATTTAATAACGTCCTCGTTTTACTTTTCATGCTGTTTTCTCTTGGATTTTGTTGGAAAAAAATATATATATATTGCTTTTTATTGTTGTCATATGCTTTGATTCTTTTTCTTTCTTTCTTTTTTCTAGACAGAGTTTGACTCTTGTTGCCCAGGACGGAGTGTAGTAGTGCAATCTCGGCTCAACACAGTCTCCGCCTCCTGCGTTCATGCGATTCTCCTGCCTCAGCCTGCTGAGTAGCTGTAATTACAGGCATGCACCACCATGCCTGGCTAATTTTGTATTTTTAGTAGAGCTGGGGTTTCACCAGGTTGGTCAGGCTGGTCTGAAACTCCCGAACTAAGGTGATCCCCACCCCCTGCTTCAACCTCCCAAAGTGCTGGGATTGCAGGCATGAGCCACCGGGCCTGACCGTTTGTTTGATTCCTTTTCCTTTTATGTAAATACTACAAATTTTCTCTTAATTACCAAGAGACTGACATAATACATCCGATAGTTATTAACTGATAATACAGTCTAGCTTAAGATAAAAATAATTCAACTTCTGTGTATAGAAACGCTCAGTAGTTTTACTCTCTTCAATACATGATTTTACATTTTTATACTATGTATCTAAAAACAAATTATTTAAGCTATATGTATTTTTAATACTTTTGTCTTGTAGTTTTTAGCCTTGAGTTTAAAGTAATGCATGTACCACCATTACAGATATTATTCATTTTTCAACCAATACCTAAATAATGTTAAAATTGAATTCCAATGTTAATTTTATATATAATTAACTTCACAGCATTATAAAAATTATATTGCTTTCTGCTTTGCAATATTATTTTCTTGTGTTCATATGGTTGTATAATAGTATATTTGGTGTAATAGCATTAATGTATTAATAACATAAATAACTTTACCTACTATCTTTAAAATACATATTAAAAGATCCCATTTCATTAGTCTTTTACTAATTCTTATAATGCTCTTTTGTTAAATTTTACTGCTATACATTTCATGTCAATAAAATACCAGATTTTTATAAATTCACAGTGACATTTGAAAACTATAGTTATTTAAAGAATTATAGGTTGTCAGTACAAGAATGTGGTAAAAGACACCACTGCACACACCACAACAAGAAGGGCCAGGCCACAGATCCCCTCCCCTGCTGGTGACCCTGCCAAGGCCACTTTCTATGAAAAAGAAATTTCTAAATGGGACCCCAGCCCTGCCCAATATTTAAGGAGGGATCAGAATCTACCCACTGGGGGTGATAAATGTAAAACTCAAGGAACACCTGTCATCAAACTCCCACCTTACAGAGGAAAGGGCGTCATGTGTGTTGGACAAGTCTTGTCCACATCTGTTTCGCCACAGAACCAGTTGAATTAAATTATTTTCTTTATAAAAAGCCCTTATACTCCACCCTAGCTGAGGGCCTGATTACTGGCAATAATTACTTTCAGAGTTCACAGAAAGGTGACATCTTTGTGAACAATTCTAAGAGTGTTTAGCTTTCCTCCAATAAAATATTGTGAGCATTGTATTCCCACAGAGTTTCGTTTTCATTACTCGGCTTGGATACACTCAATAACGAGATTCAGTGTCGTACAACAGCTTCTCAGTAAACAGCCCTGCTCAGCTATTGCCATGAAAAACCCACGTCTGCAGTGAACTGAAGAAACAGAGCCCCTCCACAGGGCTTCCACCAGGACAGGCCTTTGGGACACACAGCTCAGGGCATCCTTGGGACTTTCATCAGAGACCCACCTCCATTTCCTGAGGAACTGGCAAAGTTATGCAGTTCCTGGATCCCAGGAATGAATCCTAAACTGGGTATGGTGAAAGAACCGAAAAGCTGAGAGATCTGAGGGGACACTTGGACATCAGTACACACAGGTAGCAGATAAAAGGCTCCACATTCCTCTTCCAACACCTTTGCCCACCCCACAAAAATGAGATAAAACCACAAACAAGCCAAAAGGAGACCTGGAATGAAACGTCTACGAAAAACACGTCCAGTTCTAGCGTTTAAACAATTTCACACCAAATAGCTTTACATTTTTTTCCAAGCTCTGATGCCCAAATTGGAAAGTAATTTCCCTTTTTGAACAAAAGCCAGCAGTTAAAGAAGCAGAACCTGAAAATCCAGTAGCTCATGAATTCTCATATGTGCGCAAATGTTGCATTTGTCTGGACACACGCAGAGCAGAAATCTACCCATTCTTTCCGGGAAGGTCATCTCAATTCTGTCACAGAAATTACTGTGGGTCACTTTAGAATGTATTTATTATCACCACAAAACAGACTCACTGGCCACACACAGCCAGTGCTAGGCTGCTATTTCCCTGAGCCCAGGAAAGTCTCTTTTTTGCAGAAAACTGGCTCAGGGCCTGAGAATGGATGGTGCCCCAGTCTTGGCACCCAGGAAACTACAGGTACTGCTTCACCTGAGAGCTAAGGGCTTCGACAGAAATGGAAGAAAGGCGCCTTCCTCACAAAAGCCTCTTCCAGGGAAAAAGAGCAGTGGGAAAAGATGGTGGGGTGGTGGCCCGGGACCAAGTGCCTCAAGGCTGAGACCCTAGCCGATGCCATCGATGCCCCTAGCTCTACGGGATGGGGCGTCGCCCTCTCACCCTAGCCCTGAGGCCCGCCCAGAACTACCTGCTGCTGCCTAGGCCCCTTGGACCAAGTCTTGGGAAGTTCACTCCATGTTGTGCTAGTCCGGGGAGACTGAGCACTTGGGTACATCCAGACTGGGGAAGACGGAGGTCACCCCTGCCTGGTGGCCAGACCCATCCAGCTGCTTGGAGCTCAGGGGCTAGGTCCCAGCCTGACTGCAGAGACTCCTCTGGTTACCCCTTGCAGCCCAGGGGCCCCCAGACCCACAGTGGGTGGCAAGGAGGAGCATGCGCCCAGGAAGGCGAGCATTGTCTCGTGGCCAGAGCTGGAGACAACCCTGCCTCCCACCTCCCCCAGGCGCCAGGTCTCCGGCTTCACTAAGAGATCTGGTGGCCACCAGGCACTCCCACCAAGGCTGCGGTGCGGCTCTGGGTTCATGCCCTCCCTCCCCACCATCTGGAAGCCTGTGGCCTGGGGCGCAAAGATTAGTGGCCACTGTCAGGCCTCCATGTGCAAGCCCGGACCCAGAAAGTCTAAAGTCCTGCCTGCCTCATCTGATCAACGCCCCCAGCCCTCCCCCTGCGTCCACCATTATCCAAGATTGCTCAGCGGAGCTTCCCCTGGAGGTAACCTTCCCTTCACCCCACCCTGCCATCTTAACTATTATAATAATGCAAATACTCCTCACCCCACCCTCCCATCTTAACTCTTATTATGATAATGTGAATACTCCTCACCCCACCCCGCCATCTTAACTAGTCTCAAGTCTTACCCCACCTGCCATTGTAACCGAACTTATGGTAATGTATGCTCCTTGCCCCTCCCTCCACCTTTGTAACTGATCTTACCCTGTAACATCCCTGCCCTCTCCCCAAAAGATTTACCCCAACTCCTATCCCACCCCCTTTTCCGCATTAGCCCACACGCACCCAGGTAAATAAGCATCGATGTTGATCACACAAAGCCTGATTTGTCGGGGGGGGGGGGGGTGTCTTCATTTAAAGCGCGCGTTTTGAACAGCCACCAGCACCTGGGGGATAGAGAATCCACTCGCAGTCCCCAGTCCGGACTGTGACAGGACACCCGACTGAGCCCTGTCCCTTCCCTAACCCCACCGCCCCAGGAAGGCAGCCACCAGCTAGCTCCACAGAGGGCATGGTGGCTGGGGCAGCACTCAGCCCGCCAGGTGGGTGTCCGGTGCTTGAGCCAACAGGTATGGGAGGCGTTGTCTGCCGATCGCCCACTCACTCCGAACGCGGGGACCTGGGACAGCCAGGAGGTTTGGGCTCCCTGGAGAGGGGCAAGGACTGAGGGAAGAAGAGCGGAGAGGGAGCGCGGGTGATCGGGAGAGCGGTCTGCGGCACTCACCTCTAGCTGAGCTGGAGTCTGCAGCCAACTCGCCTCCACACCGCGCAGGAGGCTATCTCCGAGGCCTGCAGGGAGAGGGCAGGCCCGAGCGAGCCCACTCAGCAACTTCCAGCGCAATCTGGACGCCTGCCTCCCTGTCCTTGTCCTCTGCTCCCTTCTGGGGTCGTGTGCCTCTCACCCGGTACACCGCGCGCTCCTTGACCACGCCCACTCCCTCTGGCCAGGCGGGCTCAGCCCCTGTGCGCGGCTGCCTCTGCGCCCTGGAGCCCGGTGCACCAGAGTTGTGCGCCCTAGAAACTCCCTTCAGCTCTAGCCTCCTTCTCAGCTCCTCTCTGGCGGGCCTCCGGGGCCTTGCAGCCGTCTGCAGCACCATCCCAGCTCTACTGGCGCCTGAGTTCAGGAGCAGGGCTTCGGGCTCACGTCCGCTGCCTGCGCCCCGGCTCCAACGAGGGTCGAGTATGCCCCACGACCAACCTTCACGTCTCCGATTGTAGCAGGAGCAGCCACGGGAAACGGATCTCTCGAACATCTAATGCATGGGGAAGAGGGGGGTTATTATTATTATTATTACGGCCCGGAGCCTGGGCGATAATTTGTCCAAAATCCAGCTCGTCCAACAAAGGAAAGTTCAGCCTTTATGTAGGCTTGTACTTTAGATATTACAGGTGAAAGAATCTTAGGTTCACAGTTTTAGGACTCACATGTGAAAAGGTTTTAGTTTAGAGTTTCAAGAATCACATAAGAAAGAATTCCGGTTTACAGTTTTAGGACTCACATGAGAAAAGGTTTTTGGTTTGATCTTGTTTCAAGTAAAAATAGTGCCTTCTGGAGAATTTCCTCAAGGCCTCGCCCGTCACCTATAGGAAGGTAAAACCGGAGGCGCCAGTCGGTCAATCTTTTCTTCTATTGAAATGCAGCATGATAGTCAAAGGGGAAGTTCATCCGAGAAGGCTGGGTGTCCCTCTTCACCACGTCTCCTTGGTTTTCTGGCTCCGCAACCTGAGGAGCCCCTTGGTGCACGCGCACTCACACTCGAGCGCACACGCACGCACCCATATGCACCACACACACAAGCAGAAACGCGAGGGGGCGAACAGGAGCTTGGGGGTGCTCCATCCTTCCCTTCCCAAGGAAGCTGCCATTAACTCCTGCAAACTGCTGCTCCTGGGCACACAACTCGCCCCAACACCTGCTGCCTTCACCACGTTATCCCAGGTGCGCACACCCTAGGGCCATGATCACACCTAAGCCCAGGGGGAAGGCGGAGCACGGAGGTGGACTGATTATGGGCGAAACTGCAGGGAGGGGGAGGGAGGATTCCGCGAGATCGCCCCTGGACTCATCCAGGGAGGCACGGCTGCCGCAGGGCATCACCTACCCACCACGGATCTCTCTCCTCCAGGGCCTGAGAACATGTGGTGTGACCCCCACTTCTTCCAAGGTCATAAAATGGATGTGATGTGAGGGAGAGGGCACTTGGGCACAGGCATCATCTACAAATTTGCAGACTGCCCGCAACCAGCCCATGTGCTGACCTCTGCTGAGTCTACGCACAGACAGACCCCTGTCTCCCCTGCCCCAGGTCTCAAGGGCAACACATTTGCTTGGAGTGAGCAGTCAACTTTCCTAGTCCCCAACCTGTCTGCCTCCCAGGAGCTGACAGAATACACAGTGCAACCGAAGTTTGTCTTGGCAAGAAAGATAGAAAGAATCAAAGCATCAAGGTTGGTCTCAGGCTGTCCCGAGGACAGATTAGAGTTTGCCAGTCCCTCTCTGCTGTTCCCAAAGACGTGCCAATAAAGAAGGAACAACGAATCTGGCTGAAGCAGGCTAGTCCTTCCTTACATATATATTTATGTATATTTATTTATATACACATAAACATTGATATGAATATATGTTTATGTTTATATAATATATATGAATATAAATATACATAATTTATATAAAAGGATATTTTTATGTATATAAATATTTATTATGTATGTAAATATTTGTATAAATGTATTTTTTTCTTTATGTGTATAAATATGGTTTTATTTGTGTATATAAATATATATTTTTATGAATGTAAATATTTATAAAAATGACTTTTTGTAAATGGCTTTTTATGAATGAAGTTTAGATGGCTTTTTACTTTCCTGAAAGAAAATTTTTAAAAACGCAAATTAGCCACCCAAAAGATGGCATCAAATTATTTACATATAAAAAATATAAATATACAATATATAAGTATATGATTTACATATTTATATATTTATAACACATTATATATTATGTTATATGTATTACATAATATATAATAAACAATTTTATATAATATATATGTATTATATATTATATAACATACAATTTTATATAATACTATATATTATATATGTATTATATAATACTATATAATATACAATTGTATGTAATACATATATACTATATAATTATATATGTATAATATATTATTCTATATATCATATATTATACATGAATATAATAGCACATATAATATAATATATATTATATAACATGTGTTATATTAATATATATTATACAATATATATCCTATGCTATATTATTTATATACATATTTATAAGTAAATATGAATACCATATACATGATTTTATATGATATATAAATTTATATAGGGCTATGTTTATATAAACATGATTTATATGTTATATAAATATATGCTATTTACATATTTTACTCATATACAATAAGTTTATATACTCTACTAAATTTATACATTATATACATATATGATATATTTTATCAATATATGGCATTTCTATAAATGGAATTACTATCATAATTCTATATTTATATTTATATATGACTATAAACTATTATACTATATAAGCATATAGAATGAATGTCCTATAACAGAACATTCCTTTAAGATCAACTTCTTTTTTAATGAAAAAATGTTCTGCATTAACTTTGTTTCAAAGCAGTAACTATGTGATATATGTTCACAGAGAGAATACCACAGTCACTGCTTTCAGAAATCAACTAAGGATTTATTCTGTTACAGGATTTTTAATAACAAGATTATATTCACATATATGCTGATAATTTTTTAAATTTCTAAAATTCGGACTAGACAAAAACCCAACATATTAACAAAGAGAAAAAAAAATCAAGCTTGGCTTCGAAAACACTACATCACACACAAAAAGAAACCGATACTATTAGAATGTAAAATGGTCTCATTCAGCCAGGGATTATATATTCAGTTAGGATATTCTATATAAAAGTTAGAGAAAACTATTTTCCTAATGCAATAGGTCAGAATGTAGATGGCTGTTTTGTGTGTCTGAAAAAATTTTTTCAAAATCATGTATTATCCAGCTAAAAAACTGGAATCAAAGTTTTGACTTCAAGAATAGGCTCAGAAAACCAGAGAAGGGAAAGGCATTTGAGTGAATGACCCTGATTTTCGCTGCTGGCTTTCTTCTTAACTGGTAGCTAATTTGCAAGTAGCATTAGACCAATATGCCAAAAGGAAGTAACATCTTAGAGATCTTCAGAATATCATAGGCATAGAAGGGAAAGGAAACCTTGGAAAAGTGGAGGTACCATTCTTCTCCATTTTCCCCTTAAAGATATTCATTGACTTGTCTTGAAATTGCACCTGGTGAAAGGTGTGTGTGTGTGTGTGTGTGTGTGTGTGTGTGTGTGAGAGAGAGAGAGAGAGACAGAGAGAGAGGTAGAGAAAAGAGAGAGAAGGAAAGAAAGAGGAAGAAGAAAGAGAAAAACCAGGAAGAAAATAAGGAAAATTTGGAGGGAATGAAGGAAGGAAATGACAGAAAAAGAAAAAAGAAAAAGGCAAAAAGAAAGAAGACAACAGAAAGAAGAAAAGAAAGAAAGAAGAGAAAAGAAAAAGAAGGAAGAAGAAAGAAAGAAAGAAAGAAAGAAAGAAAGAAGAAAGAAGGAAAGAGAAAGAAAGAGAAAAGAAAGAAAGAATAGAGGGAGGGAAAGGAAGGGAAAAAAAGGAAGAAAGAAAGGAACCAAGCAGCAGATAGGAAGGAGGCTAAGAAGTGAAGGAGAATTCTTGGGAAATTGGATCCTATAACCTCCCCAGAAGAAGGGGACTGATATACACCCCAGGGTTTCGATTGAAGATCTTGAAATACTACATGCATTAAAATTAAGGGCAAACCAAAAGACTCTAGAGAATCAAGTTCAGTCTTAAATTATCTCAATAACTGATTAGCCAAAAATAATCTTTTATGTATCCCAAATTCCTGCTGTATGAGAAGTTAAATCTTTCTGAGAAGAGAAAACAAATGTATCGACACTATAATTTTTAAAAATAAAACGTGGCATTTAATCAAAAGGCAACAAGTATGTTCAGAAAAATAACCAAATTAAGAAAAAAATAAAGGGAAACAACAGATCATAAAATATAGGAAATCCAGATATTGGAGTTATAGGAAACAGACATTAAAACAATTGTGATAGATGTTCAAGAAAATGAATAACAAAGAAATTCACCAGTGAATAACTAAAGTCTATTTATATATTATTAATTTCTTTTTTATTTAGTAATTTAACTTTTATTTTTTTATCAAAGTGATTCATAATTGTTAAAAGTCAAATGGTAATTTGTCACGCAGTAGTGGAATTAAAAAATAAATATCAACAGTTCTAAAAGGTCAGTTGCGCAAAAAAAAGTTATCTTTCCCCCTCCTCCATTCCTTTTTCCAACAATTACACTTTTCAACTAGTTAGGTACCACTTTGCATATTTATATCTATATTTCTAAATAAGTGATTTTTAAGAAAATATTGATTTCTGATTAAAACATCTAACTGAAGGGTGAAGACATAATGCTCTTACTTGTTTCTCCGATTCACACACATACATTCTGTTCTGATTGTCCCATATATGATTTTTACTTTGATCTCTATTCAGTTAAAATTTATTTATATTTTATTTTATTTTATTTTACTTTATTTTCAAGATGGGAGTTTCACTCTGTCTTCCAGGGTGGAGTGCAGTGATGCAAAATTGTCTCACTGCAACCTCTGTCTCCATGTTCAAGTGATTCTCCTGCCTCAGCCTCCCAAGTAGGTGGGATTACAGGTAACCACTACCACGACAAACAAGTTTTTTTTTGTATTTTTAGTAGAGGCCAGGCTTTACTATGATGGCTAGGCTGGTCTCAAATTCCTGACCTCAAGTGATCCACCTGCCTCAGCCTCCCAAATGTGGGATTACAGTTGTGATCCACAGTGCCCAGCCAAAATTTGTTTATTTTTAACAAATAATAAAATAGTGATACTGGATCCAACCAAAAATAAATATGTAGAATGGACTCAAGAGATATGCTTAAAGCAAATTGGACACAGCAGAAGAGATTAGTGAACATTAAATAGGTCAGTAAAAAAATACCCTGCTAATGTGTGAGAAGAAAAGATGGGAATAGAGAAAAAACAGTAAGAGAGAAGCAGTCATCATTACATTTCTAAAACCCAAAGACAAAATATTAAAAGCAGCCAGGGCCCCTCTCTTTCATACACACATACACCTTTGAAAGGAATAATTTGCCTGACAGACGACTTGTCAACAAAAATTTAAAAAGCTAGTACAAATTACATCATTGGTATCATCTTTGGTGCACTAAAAGAAAATAGCTATCCACTAAATTCTGAACGCAGGGAACATGACCACTAAAAGGAAAACTGAGCAATTTTTGCTTCTATGTTACTAGGTTGGTGCAAAAGCAATTGCAGTTTTTACCATTGAAAGTAATGGAGGTAGGGCGCAGTGGCTCATGCCTGTAATCTCAGCACTGTGGGAGGCTCAAACAGGTGGATCACTTGAGAGGTCAGGAGTTTCAGACCGGCCTGGCCAACATGCTGAGACCTTGTCTCAACTAAAAATGCAAAAATGAGCCAGGCATGGTGGCAGGTGCCTGTAATCCCAGCTACTTGGCAGGCTGAGGCAGGAGAATTGCTTGAACCCAGGAGGTGGAGGTTGCTGTGAGCTGAGATCACTCCAGCCTGACAACAGAGCAAGATTCCATCTCAAAAAAAAAAAAAGAAAGGTAATTGCAAAAACCTTTATTATGTTTTATAATTGCAAAAAATTTATGTTGGTTAGTTTCATAATAACATAATAAGTTAGATTCTCTCCCACTACTACCAATTGGAAATTAAACAAACGTACAAATTAAGTGTTTTCTGTAATTGGACAAGATAGTACAGGGCTGTGATTCATGTAAGAAGGGAACAAGTTACATGTGTCCTGCAACTGACCAGCTTTCTACCTGGAAATATTTTTTGTATCACTGTAGAGGAAATGGAAGCCAAACAGAGCACAGTAGGATCACTAAATTGAGGGATCAGAGTTCATGGAGGCTTAGGTAGCTACATTTTGGGGGGCAGAGAACTGGAGAGGCAAAGGCCACACAGATAAAAAAGGTATTAATTTTTCATAAAGATTTCTTTAAGTCCCTAGCGGACAACTAAGATGTGCATAAAAAGACTCAAATCCCACGCAGCTAGGAGGAGAGCAGTTAGTGGAGAGGTGACAATCCCAAGGCCACACGTCTGGTGCCTAAATACAAACCCTTCTGAAAATCCAATGTCCACGAGATCAGGTTAAATTATTTGGACCTACTTATCATAAGCATAAATACAAAATGAAAATGAGATACTTAATCAACTTAAAAATAAAAAAGAAATTTCTTCTTCTTCTTAAAACATTTAATTTAGATATCTTTTATATGTAAATTGTTTCTCTGCTTTTTGTCTTTTAAGTATCTTTGAAATCTATTTCTGCTCTAATTTTTATTGTTTTTTCTTCTTTTTTTATTTCTCTCTCTCTCTCTCTCTCTCTCTCTCTTGGAGTTTCACTTTTGTCGCCCAGGCTGGAGGGCAGTGGTTCGATATTGGCTCACCGCAACCTTCGCTTCCCAGTTTCAAGGGATGCTTAGGCCTCGGTCTCCCCAGTAGCTAATATTACAAGCACCTGCCACCACATCCAGCTAATTATTATATTTTTAGTACAGACTGGGTGAAATATGGTGAAACCCAGTTGGCCAGGCTGTTCTCGAACTCCTAACCTCAGGTGATCCACCCACCTTGGCCTTCCAAAGTGCGGAGATTACAGGCATGAGCCACTCTGCTCAGCTTATTATTTTATTATGCAAACATTGAGATTATTTAGTTTTCCTTTTTGAAATATTTTGTGCATTAAAGTTACGTTTTTAATTTAACATTTTTTCTATTTTTAATATAGAAATATAGCACTATAAACTTCGTTTTAGAGTGGTTTCGTGGGATTTTTATATCCCAGGAGTTATTGTATGTTGTGTTTCTATTTTTTTTCTCTCAATATACGTTCTGATTTCTCTTTGCTTTCTCTCTCTGACTCATTGGATGTCCAGGAACATATCGTTTACTGTCCACTTGTGGGCTTCAAATTTTTCTTTGGCTATTGATTTCTAGTTTTATTAAATTGTAAATTTTAAAGGTGAAACATCAGGGCATGGTAGCTCATGCCTGTAATCCCAGCACTTTTGGAGGCCGAGACAGGTGGATTACCTGAGGTCAGGAGTTTTAGAACAGCCCGATCAACATGATGAAACCTTGTCTTTACTAAAAATACAAAATTAACTTGGTGTGGTGGCATGTGCCTATAATTTTAGCTACTTGGGAGGCTGAGGCAGGAGAATACCTTGAACCCGGGAGGTGGAGGTCGAAGTGAGCTGAGATCTCGCCATTGCACTCCAGACTGGGTGATAGAGTGAGACTCTGTCTCAAAACAAAAACAAAAAGAAAGTGGATATAATTTTAATATTTTTAAATTTGAAAAGACATTATTTTGGCCCAACATATGATCGATTATGGATAATGTTCCAGTTATGCTTGATAAAGATGTGTATTCTCATACTGTTACATGAAATATTCTATATGTGTCCAGTGGGTGCAATTGTTCTATAGCAGTATGCAAACATATCATTTTCTTTCTAGCTTTCTGTCTGAATAATCTATTGTAAAAAAGTCTTCTATTTTCACATTTGCCTGTTTTTTTTCCAAAGTTCTCTTTACATATGTTGATACATTTATGTGCTCCAAAGTTGGCAGGATTGTTGCATAGGTACATACAAGGCAAGGGGGGTTTGCTGCTTTCATCCCCACATCACCTATATCTGGTATTTCTCCCCTCATTAGCCCTCCTTACCCTGCCCACCCCCACTGTCCCTCCCCGAGCCTCCTCTACTGACCACAGTGTGTGATGCTCCCCTCCCTGTGTCCACATATTCTAATTGTTCAACATCTGCCTATGAGTGAGAACATGCGGTGTTTGATTTTCTGTTCTAGTGTCAGTTTGCAGAGAATGATGGTTTCCAGATTCATCCATGTCCCTATGAAGGACATGAACTCATCTTTTTATTGTTTTTTAATTGCATTTTAGGTTTTGGGGTACATGTGAAGAACATGCAAGATTGTTGCATAAGTACACACGTGGCAGTGTGATTTGTTGCCTTCCTCCTCTTCACCTATATCTGGCATTTCTCCCCATGCTCTTTCTCTCCAACTCCCCACCCCACACTGTCCCTCCCCTATTTTGCCCCAACAGACCCCC